>APFE031684447.1:77200-168885 GCA_000404065.3 Pinus taeda
GGTGAAGATTAACTGTACCAGATAAAAATTTAGAAGAAACACCTTTACAATCATCCCTCTGGCTTACTGAACACTCATTGACTTTCAAACACATGACCTTGTAACATTTTTGACCAAAACCCTAGACCCAGATTGACCTCAAGGGAAGACAAGACAAGCTTGAAAGAGCTTAATGACTGAAATGACCTGAACCAGCAATGCCAAGAGGGGTATAAACACATCAGCTCCTCCATCAGGGTTATGGCATGCCTAACAAAGATTCAAAAATTGACACTGATGAGACACCTACCTATGCAAATGCAAAGAGTTTTGATCACTGATGGAGGGCTCAAGACCGACTCTAACAATTGGCACTTCGAGTTTTTGGTTATGCCCTTTGCATTGACCAACGCACCAACTACATTCTAATCATGCATGAACCAGGTGTTTCATGGCCAGTTGAGGAAGTTCGTGCTGGTGGTTTTTGATGACATACTGATTTATAGTCGGACTTGGGAGGAGCATTTGCAACACCTTGACACAACATTGCGCATTCTAGAGGAGCACCAATTCTATGCTAAATTGTCCAAGTGCGAGTTTGGGTTGACTAATATGCTCTACCTAGGGCACATCATTGGGGTGGATGGTATTAAGAGTACATGAGGAGAAGATTAGGCCTATCCGGGATTGGATAGAGCCCTGGAATGTGACCGAGCTGAGGGGTTTCATAGGCATTTGCACCTATTACAAGAAGTTCATGATGGGGTTCTCCCAATTAGCAGCACCCCTCATAGGCTTGATGAAGAAAGGGACTTTCGAGTGGACCACTAAAGTGCAGGAGGCATTTGACAGCCTCAAGGAGGTCATGAGTAGTTGTCCAGTGTTGGTACTTCCTGATTTCACCCAGCCTTTTGTGTTGGAGTGTGATGCATCAAGAGTGGGTGTGGGGGCTGTGTTGATGCAGGTAGGGCACCCCATATCTTTTGAGAGTAGGAAGCTACTGCCCCATGAGCTACTGTACTCCATCTATGATAAGGAGATGCTGGCCATCACGCATGCATTGGCCAAGTTCAGGCAGTATTTGGTGGGGAACAGGTTTAAAGTCAAGACAAATCACAACAACTTCAAGTTTCTTGGAGCATAAATAGTTGCAGGAGAGGTAGCAAAAGTGGGTGAGCAAGCTCCAAGCATATGACTTTGACATTGAGTATGTGAAAGGGAAGCATAACATAGTGGCTGATACATTGTCCGGGAGGGCAACCACTCTTTCTTTTATGAGCATTGCCCCAGATTGGAGGGCGCAGTTACTAGTGGAGTACTCCAAGGATTGGTTCGCGTGTGAGGTCCTTGATGGGTTGGTGACAGATGACTAGTATTGGGTGATGAACGAGGTGATGTACTATCGAGACCAAATCTACTTGGTACCCAACTCCCCACTAAGTGACAAGATTCTATAGGTTGCCCACGATTCACCATTAGCAGGGCACCAAGGGTTCACGAAGACATACCGGGCCATTCGAGAGCGCTTTGCATGGAAGGGCCCCAAGGATGATGTTCTGAGGCATATTTGGGAGTGTGACACATGCCAGCAGAACAAGGGAGAGCAGACACACCCCGCGGCCTATTGTAGTCGCTTCCCATTACGGAAGGGAAATGGGAAAGCATATCGATGGATTTCATTACTGGGCCGCCCATTGTTTAGGGCAAAGACTACATCTATGTAATGGTGGACTGCTTGACGAAGTATGCTCACTTCTTCGCCATCCCAACTCGGGTACTCGGCCTCACAGGTGGCCGAATTGTTCTTGAGGGAGCTGTTTCAGCTACATGGTCTCCAAAAGACCATTGTCAGTGACTAGGACAACCGATTCATGGGTGGATTTTGGTAGGAGCTATTTTGGTTGGTGGATACTAAGCTCACACTAAGTACCAGTTACCACCCTCAAATAGAGATAGTTAACAAGTGGTTGGAGGGCTACTTGCGTAACTATGTGACAGGTCAGCAGAGGGCATGGATACGGTGGCTACAGTTGGGTGAATACTGCTAAAACACTATGGACCACATGTCCTTAGGTATGTCACCATTCCAAGCTTTAAATGGTTATGACGCATTATCTTTCATTGACATTATGTTTGGAGACAGCAAAGCCCCAAGGGCAAAGGACTTGATACAGGAGAGCTAAGAGATCTTGAGGGCTTTGAAAGACAACATATGGACGGCATATGCAGACAGGGGCAAAGTTGAGAGGCAGTTCGAGGGAGGGGACTTCGTGTTTTTGAGGCTCCAACCGTACGAAAGACTACACTCAAACAAAAGGCGGCAGAGAAGCTCAAACCCCACATTTATGGGCCTTATCGTGTCACTCGTAGGGTGGGGGAGGTAGCATATGAGTTGGGGTGTTGAAGAATCAAGGCAATTAGGTGTAGTGTGATTCTTCTTGACTTGATAACAATTTGTGGAGTCTTTTTACTTTTTCTTGTTAGCTTAAACTTCTTATTATTATTAATTCATGTGTGAGTACTACATCAAACTGCTACCAAAAACATAAGAACAAGAACAAAAGATGTTGGTTCCCTGCCAGGGCAAAAACCTCTCTTCTCTTGAGAGGAAAACCCTTTAGTAAGTTTCTCTTATTGAAGCTTCTTATTGATCAATGCCAAACCCTAGACTCTTGACAAGAATATCCTCCAAGCACAAGTCAAGCCCTACCAAGATTACTTCTTCTTGCAACACTTTGTCCTCCTTCCAGCGCTTTGTATTTCTTCCTTCGATACTTCTTCTGGAAGCTGTAGAGACCTTGGATTGTATACTCTAGAATGACCTTCGACCTTTTCTTCCTTCGCTTGTAATGGACCCTTTCTAACTTAAGGGGATGATCTTCTTGCCTCCCAATCGTGCCTTCTTCTCTTTCACAAATATTGCAGACTCAGAGCAGCAGTAATGCAGTCCTAGTTCTTCGCACGTGCGAGGGAATACCCTTACAAGAATTATGTTAGATTTCTCCTTTTTCCTTTGCTTGCATAGCCTTCTTCCATGCTTGAGTGAGAGGCCTTATAGGCCTAATGATCTAGCTCAGCTAATGAGACTATATGACTGTTATAGTGGTGTTGTTCTGACCGCAAGTAGGGCTTCCTTTCTTCGCACATGTGACTGTAACAGCCCTTTAACACTTCGGTTTTTCTTCCTCCTCTCTTCACTGCACTAGAGGCTCCTTTCCTTCGTTCTTTTCTACCCTTTCCTTGTCCCTTCACTTCGCAGAGTTCAAAGGCACTTGCTTGACGCTATAATGGAGTGAACAACCTCTATATATAGAGGATTGTCCCTCCTTTAACGCTGACTAGAAGGCCAACTTACTGTTTGTAGGCCGACTTGCCTTTTATAATTCAGATTGCTTCTTTTGTAGGTGTCATTGCATGGAGGAGACTTGTTGACTTTGCTTGGAGGTATTCTCTTGACTCTAATACATAAACATACATGATGTAACATGCCCTTAAGGTCTTCAATCATTTTCTTTTGACTTCTTGACTCACCTATAACACTTAACATGTGCTAGACCTATTTCAATGAGCAAGAAACTCATTGACATATATTATAAAAATAATATTTCTTTTCTTGAATAAGTACAAATATCAAAAGTACATTTGTGAAGACCGAACCTAATAACATTTCCTTCAACGCTCCCTCTTAACTAGGGAGGTAGGGAGGTATTCATACAACATTACAAGGTGTTTGGCTATGTTTCAATGTTGAAGAATTCACATAGGAGAAACCAGATTGGCAATCCATCTGTTATAGCATCATAATAACCAACATTGTTTCCACAGCAAGGCCTTGACTAACAGCTTTATCTCTCAATAGATCAGAGCACAATGTTGGCGAGACCAATGACTTATAGACACCTTAGTCATTGTCTCTTAAGGTACATACCCACCTGGGTGTTCAATGAGTATGACCTTCTAGGACTATTCTTATCTTGGGTTCCCAGCTCTCAAAGAATATCGGTCCTCTTGCCTACTCTTGTCTTGGATGACCTACACATCCTCAAAGAGTATTGGATGCCAGATGATTACCCAATCCTTCCATTCTTTCTTCCCAAGTGAAGACAAGAATGTTGTGTCTATCACTTTCTCTCAATTGAGGAAGACATGCCCAAGTATCCTCTGACAAGGTACTTGTCCATGTTCCTTTATAATTGGGAACTTGTTATAACTCCCTCTTAGCTAGGGACTTGTCCATTCATCAGCAACTTCTTCTTCGTGGGTCCTCCAACTGCTTGATCTCCTTCCTTCCTTTGATGTCATGAAGTCTTTGTTCGAACTTCTTCTTGGTAGGGCACCATCCATCGATCACTTTCCTTCCTGATTAGGTGTAGTGTGATTCTTCTTGACTTGATAACAATTTGTGGAGTCTTTTTACTTTTTCTTGTTAGCTTAAACTTCTTCTTATTATTATTAATTCATGTGTGAGTACTTCATCACACTGCTACCAAAAACATAAGAACAAGAACAAAAGATGTTGGCTCTCTGCCAGGGCGAAAACCTCTCTTCTCTTGAGAGGAAAACCTTTTAGTAAGTTTCACTTATTGAAGCTTCTTATTGATCAATGTCAAACCCTAGACTCTTGACACGAATATGCTCCAAGCACAAGTCAAACCCTATCAAGATTACTTCTTCTTGCAACACTTTGTCCTCCTCCTTCCAGCACTTTGTATTTCTTCCTTTGGCACTTCTTTCGGTAGCTGTAGAGACCTTGGATTGTATACTCTAGAATGACCTTTGACTTTTTCTTCCTTCCCTTGTGATGGAGCCTTTCTGTTAATGCTTGGACCTTCTCTTTCTTGGTTATTATTTGGTGCATAAGGATTAATGGTGGATGTTCAAGCCATCCACAAGCCTTCAATAACAATTCATTTGAGGGGTAAGTTACCACTTGGAAGGAATATGTTCGAGGGTTTTTCTCTTTCCATCTTCCTTTGTCGATTTGGTAATTATTTGGTACCTTGCTATCTATGAAACCAGATTCGTCCTAGAGGCCCCACGAATCCTGAATCCATAGTGTCCGACGCGATTCTCTCCAAATTCGTGTCCAAAACCCATGACACGTCGAATCCGACTGCGTGTCACGATTTTCATCTGCGTGTCACAATTTTGGGAATCGTGTCTTGTTTTCTAGGACTCGCTAGGCTCAAAAAGTGACCTACGCAGGTATCAAAAGGGGGTATTTGCTCATTACAGCCACGCATATTTTCATTTGGCAAGTGTTTTGTGAGCTATTGGCAAGTGGAGAAGGGTTTGCAGCAAGGAGTTAAGGGAGTAGAGCATTCAACAAGGAGAATCAACCACCAGGTAAGTGCATTTCACCTCCATTTTTTTGCATTTCTTATAGCAGTTTGTATATGATTTTTTGTTAACAAATGTTCATTTCTTTTATAGTATTCATGGTTCAATCAAAGGCAGCAGTTAGGGGGCAAAGGAAGGGCAAGAATGTCATGGGTAAAGATGCCCCTCCTCCCCCAATATCATCAGAGTCTGCTGCAAGTAATGTTGAGGGAAGAGGACCTAAAGACAATGAAAAATATCCATTGTGGAAATATGTCACAAGAGAGGATGGGCCAAACACCAAGGGAAAGGAAGGAGGCAATGTGCAATGGAAATGCAACTTTTGTAACATTTCTTTCAAAAGCACATATTACCGTGTGAAATCACATTTGTTGGCTTTACCTGGTTGTGGGATTGGAGCTTGTAGCGCTGTTTCTTCACAAAAGAGAAAATAATTGGAAAAGGAGGCCAATGTTGGTATGGAACATGTGGCTTCAAAATAAAAATAAAAACCAAGAATGAAGACCCCCTTCCATTTTTGAGGAAAGCCACCACCAAATTTCCATTTGAGAGTTCTACTTCTACTGGGGGACAAGCATAAAAAAGAAGAGCACTTGGTCCAATGGACAAGATTTTCCAAAAAGAGAGACGGGAAGAGCTTGATCTCAACATTGCCTTCTTCTTCTATCAAAACTTCTTATCATTTAATGTTGCACGTTCACCTCTATTTATTGAGATGTGCCGAGCTCTAACTCAAGGGGCTCCAGCAGAGTATGTGCTTCCTGGGTCAGAGAAGCTGAGAACCACATTGTTGACAAAGGAAAAAAAAGAGGTGCAAAAAATGCTTGAGCCTATTGTAGCATCATGGCCAACATCTGGGGTTAGCATTGTTTCTGATGGATGGACAGATCTAGCATGACACCCAATCATCAATTTCATGGTGTCTTCCTTGAGTGGTCCAGTTTTCATGAAAGCAGTGGATACACTTGGCAAATACAAGGATGAACAATTTATGGGTGAGTTATTTATTAAAGTTGTTGAAGATGTAGATGTTGATTCTTGTGTGTAAATCATTACAGATAATGCACCTGTTTGCATGGCTGCTAGCATGATTGTGGAAGCTAAATATCCACAAGTGTTTTGGACACATTGCATTGTCCATTCATTGAACTTAGCACTGAAATCCATTGCTTTTGATGTGCTTTGGATTGGAAGCATTATTGAGGATTCAAGACATATCCGTAACTTTGTGCAAAATCATACAAATGCCCTCACTATCTACAAAGAGTACAACAATCTATCATTGTTGAAGATTGTTGATACACGGTTTGCATCTTCATTCATGATGTTGAAGAGGTTGAGGGAGGTCAAGACCACTCTTGGGTCCATGGTTATTTATGAGTTTTGGTCTTTTTGGAGAAAGACAGATCAGGCAGCCTCTAAAAGAGTGAAGGACACGGTACTAGATGATGCTTGGTGGGAGAGGGTAGATCTAATTATTCGGATCATGGACCCTATCATTCTTTGCTTCGAGCTGCAGATACAGACAAACCCATCCTAGGAGAGGTTTATGAGGGATGGGATTCCATGATTGAGTCTGTCAGGAGCATTATTCTACAAAGTGAGTGCCCCGAGTATGAGACATCACCAGAGGCCTTCTGCGATATCATACATGATATTCTTGTCAGCAAATGGGACAAGAATTGTACACCTTTACATTGTTTGGCTCACTCATTGAAACCCAAATACTACAGCCATGAGTGGCTGAATGGTGGACCTTCCCGCAAATTCCCTCCTCACATGGATGGTGAAATCACACAGGGGACGAAAGAGGCATTCAAGCGGATTTATTAGGATAGTGCATTGCTTGTTGAGGTGGAGGATGCCTTTGCAGAGTTTTCCACTGGCAGTGGTCGATTTGGAGGTTATGATGTGATTAGAGACAGGGGGGCTAAGAAGCCCTATTCTTGGTGGGAAAATCATGGGGCAACAAGCCGTCCTCTTTAGCAGTTAGCCATGAGGTTCCTCTCTCAGGTGACTTCATCCTCTTGTTGCAAGAGGAATTGGAGCACATATGGGAATTTGTATAGTGTGAAGAAGAATAGGCTTGAGCAGTCCAGGGCAAGAGACAATGGTGTATGTGCACACCAACCTTTGTTTTATTTACAAGTAGAGGGAAGAGTGGTTGAGGGGAAAGACAAAGATGTGGGATGTCTTTCCTAATGATATGAGTCTGGACACCATTGTTGAGTTGGCACTGGCCAACATGGATCTCAATGATCCAGTGCTAGAGCCTGTTAGATTTGATGACTTAGGGGGGTCAACCTCCACACCAGTAGATGCAGAGGCGACTATGGATACAGGGGAGGAGGAGGATACAGAGAGCAGTGGGGACCATGATGATGAGGACAGTGATGCTGATTCTGATGTTGATTGATGCCTTGAGGCTTGTATACCTGTAGTTGTTTTATATTTTCTATTTCTGTTAGCCATTGGCATTGCACCAGCACTACCTATGTAACACATTTTGATTTGATGACTTAATGAGAAAACTACAGTTGTTAGTGTGTTTATCTTATTATCTTGTAGCTGTAAGTTGTCTTTCAATTATGAATTATGAATTTAAATTTTTAATAGATTTATCAATTATGTGACCAGTACCACTGACATTTATTTGAATTTTGTATGTACTATGCATGCTAATAGCTATAGATAAAGATCTATGTTTGAAATCAATAAATTTGTACCATTAATTAAAATTTGTGTAAGAAATGTCTAATTTTTAATATATATATATTATTATATTATATATATATATATATTATATATATTTATTATATAAAATAATATATAACGAATCCTATGTGTCTTGTTCCGGGGGGTCAACGTGTCTGAATCCGACACCACGAATCCCGAATCCTACGAATCCCGAATCCCCGTGTCAGGTGACTTAGCTTGCTATGCTTTTCCTTTGGTTTCCTAGCATGAAGTATTAAATAAATTCATCAAAGCATGTTGATCTTTTTGGCGAAGGTTTTCTATTGAAGATTCCCTTCTTGTAGGCACTGATAATCATTGTTGATCTTGAATGGGTGGGGAATTATTCTTCCTCTTGGTTCTAATCTCAAAGCCCTAATCCTTGAGCGAAATAAGCCAATTCTTTAAAGCATTTCTTCTTGACCTCACTTGACATTCAATTCACCTAGATTCCATTACCCTAGTTGGATTTGGCATTTATCTATATCTCTTTCCATTACACATTTCAAAACACTAAAAACCTGAAAAAAGTTATACTAAGGCTACTCTCAACTTCACCTTGAGCCAAAGGAGACCTAGCCCGATGTGAAGGGGATAGGTTGCTAAGGTGACAAAGGTGACGTCATAAAAATTTCCCTCAAGCTATACATTTTGTATACGAGGTCTTATCATTATGTACAATTTGAACAATAGCAAGCCTCATGCTCAATAGCTTTGTTGCCATGGTTGTATCCTTATAAACATCATATATGGCATAATTTCTTCTCAACTTATGGGTTACTAGTCTACACTAACTAGTTTTATCCATCTAATGAATGCACCAGCAATTTTCTTTCTTCCAATGGACAAAATGTAAACTTTCAAAGACACTAAAAGTGCAAGAATATTTAAGCAAAGTCAAATAACTGACAAATGCAATGGTTCTAGGATATAAGGTTTGTTACCGCTCAAACTAGCAGGGGACCTAAAGGGGATTTGTAAAGGGAAAATGCTACGTCAAAGGCAACAAATGGAGGCTTAGCCCACTGTCACCTTAGTTAAGGCTCCCTTCTATTTATGGACTTTCACTGATGGGAAGAGACCCCGTATATTATGGAGTCGCCGATGAAGGATGAGTCAATGAAATGATGTGGAGTGACCCAAATAATCCCTTTTCCCGGAAGACTTAAAAGGATAGAGCTTACTTACTTTCTAAGCAAGGTACAATGTCTTCTAGGGAAAGGAAAAGAGGATTTGAGGGTTAGGTTTATAGGATATGACTTATGAAGGAGTTTCCCAATCCCTAAAATCCTTAATGAAATTGGTATCCTCGATAGTTCTTGAAGAATTGTCTCTTTAAAGGAACGAGACCACATAGGACCAAGTGGACCCAGTCTAAGGTTGGAGGGGAAGAGTAGTGAAATCAATGACATTCCCTAACCTGGACAAGGTATGGAAATGGATCAAAGAAAGAATAACCACTTGAAGGTTTGAATTGATCCAATAAGGTACTATCCTTTAGAGATGCTAGGGTGAATTTTGATCCCCAAGCTAGGGCTTGGCTTTTCTCACAACTCCACCGTCAGAATGGCCTCAAATTTGGAGGAGGACTTGAGGAAACACCAACGCAAGAGACCTTAAGAGATTGAACTTTTTGGATAGGTAGTTTGTCAGGAAAATGATGCCCTAAGTGACCCAACTTGGATATACATGGAGAAAGGTGAAAAAGATGTGATTTTAGGTGACCACCTTTTGGTAGATCCGTTCCTTAGTCTTGGGAGAATGGAGTCTATGATGAATATGAGTGAGGATCTTTGATTCTCGGGCAAGGAGGCCCCCAGACCACTTCGCTAGCCTTCTAGGTCAAGGAGAAGCAATCTTGTAGCTTTTACGCTTCGATGTGTAAAGGAGATGGCTTATCAAGGTCAATTCGTTGATAGAATTATCCTTAAGAGATTCTATTCACATTACATGGCCCATACATTGAGAGATGCTAGAATAGAGACAAAATTCCACAATTTTAAGCAGTAAATGCATGCAACAATTAGCACTAGAAATAACAAAAATCCCAGTCCAATATATATGACAAAGTAAAACAAGAATAACATTAAAAGCATATACTTACATGTAACGGAATATATCCAAACATCCACAATTGACAAAAGAGAAGCTCCAAGATAAGACAGACCAATATCCATGTGAAAATTCCTAAACCCGGAATCCCTATTGCAACAAACTGATGTTACTTCTCTTACTTGTTTAATCCATGCAAGTTATTTACGGTGTTCTACTAAAAATATCAAAGTAAATACAACTGCAACATTCACTTAATTAAATTATATGCGAAAACAAGAAACTAAGCAGGAAAGAGATACAACACACATCTACACAGTTATTTTTGGACAAATGTCCCTAGAAAAACCCAATGCGGGAAAATTAGTGTAACAACTCTAAGGGTTTTATTATTATGCAGTAGTAATTTCTGAATACAACTTCTAGATGCCTTCCCAACGATCTAGTTATAGAGAATACCACTGATAGAGAAATTTGTGAGATTACCTGACACTATCACTTGAAGTCCTAACTGATCCAACCCTTGAATGAACAACCCCTGGCTTCCTTTGTGTTGGCTCTGCGCAGTGTCTGCATCAGCCTAGATTCACATTGTTTAGGATTTGCGTCACTCTTCTTGGCTAATCGATTTTCCTCTGAGATTCAAACTTCTGTTCTCTCAGTCTCACACCCTAGCTTCCAGCTGCAAAAATTGAACCCTCTAGCAAATTTCGGACTCCCTCAAGGCTTATGCACTGCCTCTGCGTCAGCGTACGTTGCCTCTGTGTGGCCCTGCGTAGCTCTACGTCAGCCACTTCTGGCTCAGCGCGGCCTCTCGCGGATCTCTCTCTGCCTTCTCTGCTGAGTATTCCCAGATCAGGAGAAATCTGCATTAGCCACTTTTAGCTCAGCGCTACCTCTCCCGGATCTCTCTCTGCCTCCTCCACTGAGTATTCCCAGATCAGGAAAAATCTCCAACCGGAACTATCCTTGCTCCTCACTGCAAAATCTCACTTCAAATTTCTCACCGACAGCTACTTTGCTTCAGAAATTCGATCTTTTGAACTCTCTCTGTGTGTGTTCTCCAAGCACCCGTCAAACCTTCTCTTATAATCCTCTCGATGATCAATCAACGACCCATATTAGATTCTAATCAATGACTAGGATCATATTGACTTGATCTCCGCCTTCTTCACCCACAGTTTAGATTAATACCCTTCAATTATTTTAATTTCCTAAGTTTAGACTTAGGGTCCCATTAAAAGTAATTAATTATTTTAATAAAACTATCTCCTGGTGGAATTTCCCAAAACGATTTTTGGGTATTGGATAATAAACATGTCTAAGCCTCCCTGCAAAGTTTGAGACTTACAGCACATCCAATGCTACCAGAAATAAGCACTCCTCCCTCTTAGCGAGGAATGTGCTCTAGCAATGCAATCCGCAGAAGCATCCCCTTGTAACGTAACATCTCCTTTTGCGCTACTAATGTCTAACATCTTGTCCACCAACTATTGTGCAAATGTTGCATTTGTACTGTCGCTAACCCTACCACTGTCAACACTGCATCCATACTGCAATTTTCTCCAACTATTGCTGCTATTGCATCAACAATGGAAAAGTAACCTAAATTACTAAATTGGTGTTCAATATGATGCATCTCGCAGCTGGAGTCGGACTACTAGTAGTCCCTGTGATGACCCTCTAAAGCCTCTGCTCTGTGCCATCTGCACTGTTGCCAACTCTGCTCTGGGTTGCCCAATCTCTGTTGCTACTAGCTACTGCAATTGTAACTCCAACACTCGTGACTCATCTGCATCAACTAGCCTAGTCCATCCTACTGCTTCTGTTATGGGCTCCCATAGCAAGGAATTGATCCGAGAGGTGTGCTCCTCAAGGATCCTACCTGTCTCTAGCTCTTTCGAACTACAACTCTAAAGCAGCCAACCTCCCTCCTGGAGGTATCTCGGTTGTCGTGGAAAACTCATCCTCCTCGATCTTCATGGCTACAACCTTCAAATCATGCTTCTCATATTTGTCCTTCTTGAGAGGACACTGTGTTGCGTAGTGACCAAATTCACCACACTTGAAGCATTTGATCTTCGAAACATCTTTCTTCTTCTTCTCTTGGATGTGAGGATTGCATTCTCATCCTCCTCCTTGGGATTCGACCCACTACTGCTGCTTTCCTCAAGTTTACACTTGACCAAGTCCCTCCTCAGCTCCTCTTACTTAGGAGCTGCTTTGGACAAAGACTTGCCAATCCTCACATACTGGATTTATGGTTAGTCTTACCATCTTGGAACCTTGAGGTGTTGACCCCACAACTACCAATTCATCTCGAGTCTCTTGAAGCTTCGTGAAGAACGAATCAATGTGTTCGCCCTTCTGCATCTGCGTAGATGTCATCTTCTGCTCCAAGTAAATCTTTCGCTGCTCGGAAGATCCTTGATATGGCGTCAACAATGCATCCCACATCTCCTTGACAGTGTTTCTGCTAGCTATGGCATACACTATATGATCATTCACTCCATCGAGGATCATTCTTTTTGTCTTCGTCATTTCTCCCTTGTACTTCTTGAGCTGATCTGGATATGTGGGCTCAGCTACTACGCTATTGACGTAGACTTTGAGAAAATGCTCATCCAGAAGGCATGGCATACTTGCCTTCCAAATCACATAGTTGGATGCCCCATCCAACCTATCCTGATCTCTCAGTCCAATGGCTGCCATCTCTGCCAATCGAAAAAGTCAAATAGCCTCCTCTCTCCTCTGCCCAACACTAGACTGGCCTACACACTCCCTTATGGAGCTTGTAGATTTGCCCCTCTCCGCTGCTGCTCAGCTAGTGAGAATTCAGACTCCTTGACTAGAAGTCCTCTAAAGAAGAATTCCTCAACCGTGTCTCTCTTCCCTCTGACGTCTTTTTGCCTAGAAACTGCTCGCAAAAAACTACATACCACCAAAAAAACTACCTCTTCGCTAAATCTGTTGTGTTGCTCCCTCTGACACTAGCAAACTTCGATCTGGAAGTCTTACCTCTCTGTCGACTCACTCAGAGAGAGACCTCCCTTGAAAATCTAGCCCTCCTGGCCTGAACTACGCAAACCCTCCAAGGATTCATATCGTTGCCTCTGCAGGAATTTCGAATTCCCTTCTTCCTTCAGCGCTGGGTGTTCCGGCTTTATTCTTCTTGCTTTACCTACAACTCTGATACCATGTCAAAATTCCTAAACCCGGAATCAATACTGTAGCACACTGATGTTATTTCTACTTGTTTAATCCATGCAAGTTATTTACGGTGTTCTACTGTAAATATTGAAGTAAATACAACTACAACCTTCACTTAATTAAATTATATGCGGAAACAAGAAACTAAACAGGAAAGTGATACAACACACATCTACACAATTATTTTTGGACAAATGTCCTTGAAAAACCCAATGCAGGAAAACCATTGCAACAACTCTAAGGGTTTTATTATTATGCAGTAGTAATTTTAGAATACAACTTATGGATGCCTTCTTGGAAAATCCAGTTATAGAGAATATCACTAGCAGAGAAATTTGTAAGATTACCTCACACTATCACTTGAAGTCCTGGCTGATCCATCCCTTGAATGAACAAACCCTAGCTGCCTCTGCGCAGTGTCTGCGTCAACCCAACGTCACACTGTCTAGGACCTGCGTCACTCTTCTTGGCTGATCAATTTGCCTCTGAGATTCAGACTTCTGCTCTTCCGGTTTCACACCCCGACTAGCTACAGAAATTGAAACCTCCAACAAATTTCAGACTCCCTCAAGACTTCTGTGTTGCATCTGCGTTAGCCTACACTGCCTCTGCGTGACACTGCATAGCTTTGCGATAGCCTCTTCTAGCTCAGTGCCGCCTCTCCCGGATCTCTCTTTGCCTCCTCTACTGAGTATTTCTAGATCAGGAGAAATCTCCAACCGGAACTATCCCTGCCCCTCACTGCAAAAGCTCACTTCGAATTTCTCGCTAGCAGCGACTCTGCTTCAGAAATTCGATTTTATGAACTGTGTGTGTGTGTGTTCTCCAAGTGCCCATCAAGCCTTCTCTTATAATATCCTCTTGTTGATCAATCAACAGCCCAGATTAGATTCTAATCAATGGCTATGATCATATTGACTTGATCTCCGCCTTCTTCTAGAAGTTTCACCGACAATTTAGACTAATACCCTTTAATTATTTTAATTTCCTAAGTTTAGACTTAGGGTCCCATTAAAAATAATTAATTATTTTAATAAAACTGTCTCTAGGTGGAATTTCCCAAAACGATTCTAGGTATTGGAGAATACATGTCTCTAATACATAGAGACATGTATTCTCCAATACATGTCTCTATGTATGCCCCATCCAACCTATCCTGATCTCTCAGTCCAATGGCTGCCATCTCTGCCAATCGAAAAAGTCGAATAGCCTCCTCTCTCCTCTGCCCAACACTAGATTGGCCTACACACTCCCTTATGGAGCTTGTAGATTTGCCCCTCTCCGCTGCTGCTCAGTTAGTGAGAATTCAGACTCCTTGACTAGAAGTCCTCTAAAGAAGAATTCCTCAACTGTGTCTCTCTTCCCTCTGACGTCTTTTTGCCTAGAAACTGCTCGCAAAAAACTACATCCCACCAAAAAAACTACCTCTTCGCTAAATCTGTTGTGTTGCTCCCTCTGACACTAGCAAACTTCGATCTGGAAGTCTTACCTCTCTGTCGACTCACTCAGAGAGAGACCTCCCTTGAAAATCTAGCCCTCCTGGCCTGAACTACGCAAACCCTCCAGGGATTTATATCGTTGCCTTTGTAGGAATTTCGAATTCCCTTCTTCCTTCAGCGCTGGGTGTTCCGGCTTTATTCTTCTTGCTTTACCTACAACTCTGATACCATGTCAAAATTCCTAAACCCGGAATCAATACTGTAGCACACTGATGTTATTTCTACTTGTTTAATCCATGCAAGTTATTTACGGTGTTCTACTGTAAATATTGAAGTAAATACAACTACAACCTTCACTTAATTAAATTATATGCGGAAACAAGAAACTAAACAGGAAAGTGATACAACACACATCTACACAATTATTTTTGGACAAATGTCCTTGAAAAACCCAATGCGGGAAAACCATTGCAACAACTCTAAGGGTTTTATTATTATGCAGTAGTAATTTTAGAATACAACTTATGGATGCCTTCTTGGAAAATCCAGTTACAGAGAATATCACTAGCAGAGAAATTTGTAAGATTACCTCACACTATCACTTGAAGTCCTGGCTGATCCATCCCTTGAATGAACAACCCCTAGCTGCCTCTGCGCAGTGTCTGCGTCAACCCAACGTCACACTGTCTAGGACCTGCATCACTCTTCTTGGCTGATCAATTTGCCTCTGAGATTCAGACTTCTGCTCTTCCGGTTTCACACCCCGACTAGCTACAGAAATTGAAACCTCCAACAAATTTCAGACTCCCTCAAGACTTCTGTGTTGCATCTGCGTTAGCCTACACTGCCTCTGCGTGACACTGCATAGCTTTGCGATAGCCTCTTCTAGCTCAGTGCCGCCTCTCTCGGATCTCTCTTTGCCTCCTCTACTGAGTATTTCTAGATCAGGAGAAATCTCCAACCGGAACTATCCCTGCCCCTCACTACAAAATCTCACTTCGAATTTCTTGCTAGCAGCAACTCTGCTTCAGAAATTCGATTTTATGAACTGTGTGTGTGTGTTCTCCAAGTGCCCATCAAGCCTTCTCTTATAATCCTCTTGCTGATCAATCAACAACCCAGATTAGATTCTAATCAATGGCTATGATCATATTGACTTGATCTCCGCCTTCTTCTAGAAGTTTCACTGACAATTTAGACTAATACCCTTTAATTATTTTAATTTCCTAAGTTTAGACTTAGGGTCCCATTAAAAATAATTAATTATTTTAATAAAACTGTCTCTAGGTGGAATTTCCCAAAACGATTCTAGGTATTGGAGAATACATGTCTCTAAGCCTCCCTGCAAAGTTTGAGACTTAGAGCACAACTGATGCTACAAGAAATCAACAATCCACACATCAAAATTCATCCATAAGGCTCCAATTCATTCTTTAGAAAAATTACAAAATGCTCAAGAGAGAGAAAAGATCCAATCCAAAGTGCTGATGAGCAAATGTACCCATCTCACTTGTATTTATACACAAATTAGGAGTTCGAATTAGTCTCCTTGGCCTCCAAAAGCCCCAAAAATAAAATAATGTTCCAATAATTAAACTTTTGGTGACAAGCCCACCAAACTAGTTCATAAATGAAAGAATTAGCCTCTCAAGAGGTCAAATAATAATCTATGCATGTTGTAGGGCCCTCCAAGAGGCCTATTAAGGTCCATGGGTTCCATAATGAGGAGTAGGACTCTCAAACGCAGTGGACAAGGGGTTGGCCCTTTGTAATAACCTGTGGTGCTCCAAATGAGATGTGGGGGCACACAAGTGTCGTCATGGGTCTCCAAACAAATCCATGGTACTTGTAGATCGCCTACACGGGCTAGGATGATGGTGTAGGTGATGCCACATCATCATGCAAGTCCTGGATCATCTGCCAACTGTATGGTGCAAATCTGGGGCCAACTGGGCATGATGGATCAGGTGCATCTTCCTCATCCAATGAGTGAACCACGAGCAATCTCTGAATGGCTATGGGGATCCATGGAATGTTGTCTGCTGTTGTGGAGGCCCATGGCTCTCAATGTACACCCTACATGTGCCAATATAGCTCTCTAGAGGATTAGGACCCAGTATACAAAGACCAAACCTAAAATGGAGACTATCTACAATCCTGCATAAATCCAATGCGTCCCCTAGCCTTCCAGTACAACAAGTCATTAAAGAAATCGAGTAAATAAGCTTACTAATTATGGACCATAGGTGGAGACTTCATAATGGTTTGCCCTTCCATAATGGGATTCAAGATGTGCTAGTGTGTCCTAAACTCCAAATGGGGTTAACCAATAATCCTATTAGGCGGTTTCTACTTCTAAAGGGGATAATATAGTCAAGATACATCCTTCAAAAAGTGGTGGCATGTGATCAATAGGTGAATGAAGTATTGGATGAGAAGGGGCAACCCATGGTTACATGCTGGGGGCTAAGGGTAGCTAATAAGAGGGAAGCCCACACTTGAGTTTATAGAGCAATCGTGGTACATGAGGTGCCCCGACCTTGATTTTTCCACACTTTTTTATATGTCTTTTTCCTTTTTATGATTTTATTTTATTAACTTCTTGGGGCTTAAGGGGTAAGAGCATGATGTATAAGATATAGCAGCGAATATCCCCTTTTAAGGTAGGGCGGTTCATTGCCCACCAGGGGTTGGGACAATCATGGGTTCCAATATAATGAAGGAGGTTCATAGAATTTATATGAACCAGGGTGATGTGGTAAAGCTCACAGATTGGCTTTTGCCTACATATTAAATGTGTTTGTCTCGACCATCTTTTGCATTTTGTGGTACATTTTCCAGTTGAATGTATCCAAATATGCTTTTATCTCTCTTTTTAGTTGCATCAACCTCCGGGCTTCATTCCAGACCATGACCCAAGGTGTGGGCAAGGGGAAGGGGCAAGCTAACCCTATGTGGACCCAGTGGAGGAGTGCAAACCCAGGTGGGAGAAATGATGAACAGGGAAATAATGAGTGGAAAGAGGGTAATATAAGGCGATAAAGGAGCAGGACCACACAATCAAAATCAGGGTTTCCCATGAAATACCATCCCTAAAGCCAAATGGTCAGTAAAAGAGATCCCACAGGACTAAAATCAAAGGTTAATACCCAAAAGGGGTCTAGGGGACAAGTGCACAGACCTAGCCCATTCTTTCTGCTGAATGCCCCCATTAATCCATGTCCAGAAGTGGTCATGATAAGCAAACAACAATACTCAATTTCCAAATGACAAGGCATACCTTTAGGTTCAGGAGGCCCACCTTCAAACATACGATCATGGTAGATGGGCGAGGGACCACATGGCTGGCTCAGGTGGCAAAGAAATGGCTCAATGAGCTAGCTGGTGACTATAAGGAGTTGTTGGTTGCCGGCTAAGGACCATCTTGGAGAAAAAATTTCTCCGAGGGATATCACCCACAAAATGGTGGGTAACAAGACCTATAACAAGACGTTAAGTTCATTCTTAACAAGTCCAAAATTTGCTCTCTTCATTTTAATAGCCAATTCATTATTTTGCACTTAATACAAACAAACAAGAAATCATAATAACATACAAACATTTATCTTAGGACAACCTACCGTAGGAAAGTGCACATCCAAGATGACACCATTGTATATGGCTAATCCAAAGATTGCTCCAACCTGGAAATTCCAATCAAACGTGATAGTATAAATGTAAATTAGTTAAAATTTTAAGCATTCTAGAACAATTCTTTCTTGAAATTATATGATGAACATACCAACCAAAACTCATGGTCAGATTCCATAGAATTTGGATTAAACCAAAAATTCCGTGTATCGTCATTATAAATGAACATCCCTGCAACCAAATAAATATGGGTGAGATACATATAAGCCTAAAATTGAGGATGTTGAATATCAAATTAAAATATACTAATCACAAGGGGTTTTAGTTTTGTACATTACATCTTTGAAATCTTCATAGCTCACTTTTTGGCTTAATCTTTCTCTATCATAAAATTTGGTTCAATTACTAGAGTCGTTTGTGATATGGACACTACTTCTTAATTCTTCATCTCTGTGTTACCTTATAACTATTAATTGAAATACTTGTCCATTAACACACTAGTTTATTTCTTAATAGTGAAATAATGAAACTAAACGAAATATAGCTTGGATTTAGATGCTATCATTCTTATAAAGCAATCAACTTTTCAAACATAGTAATATCATCTTTGGTCTAAAGATTATGATACATGTAATTTGACCTTCACTCTAAGCAAATGCAACCATGGAGTCAACTAGTGTCTCTTTGACTAATCATGTCCAATTTTAGAAACAGAAATACATAATGGTGGAATAAATTTGAAGAGGCAAATGGGCTGTGTGGTTTAACATGGATAGGCAAGGAAGGAATGTATAAAGTTAAAAAGACAAAGTCTATGTTGCTTCAAAATTGAAATTGATAGGTTAGAAACTAAACCCAAAGAACTTCACCATGTCTTTCATGAAGGTCTAAGAATTTTGAAGAACTATTAAGCTATAAATGGAATTACAATGAAGAACTAGTTCTTTAATTTGTAATTAGAAAATATCATTTTCATGAAATTTGTGCTTGATTGTTATCTTTAGCCTATACATCACTTGTCAACATCATCAACCACTATAGTTTCCTAGTGATGATGTTATGGGATTACTTTAGGATGGAATTTTATATCCTTGTTTTATCTGATTTATGAGTTGTTTATACAAGGATGTTGCACTTAGCTTTCAAGGTTACTCAGAAAGTGTTTACACCATGTTTGGGGGTGCTTCATTAAATTTGTGGTGCATGGTGTTTGATTAGCCCCTAGATGGTCCATGATGGATTTTCACCTTGGAGATGGTTAATTCAGTGAGTGCTTCACCTTGATTGGATGTTTGCATGACAATTTTCCTTAGTATTGGACATTTTTAAATAACACAATGGCATTTTACATGCTGGCCACATAGAGGAGGTTACTTGTTTAGAGAACACCATTCATTGGAGGATTTGGCATCTAGGAGAGGGGCGTTGAGCCCTAAGACAAAATGGGATAGCTTGAAATGCTTGCAAGAACATGGAGTTTTTTTTTGTGATTAAACCCTAGATTATACTTGCTAACAATCTCGCTTTGGAGGACATGCTAGTGTGACACTTGCTAGTTAGAGATGCTTGGTATTGGCTAGGGTTTTTATTAGTTTTCCTTGGCTATGGTTCTGGAGAGTTATGTTAAAATTGGGCAACTTCGGGATGAATTTCCCCAAAAGGAAACCTTGCTACCTCAAGAAAATTGCAAGTCCCAAAGAGAGAATTCAATTGAGCTAAAAGAAATATTATTAATATGTCACAAAATCTATTTGGACAAGCTCTTATTAAGGCACATTGAAAAATATATTTGAATATTCTTTTGGCCAAATTTGAATTTGAAATTTCCCTCCAAGAAGATTTCAAGTCGGCTTCACAAAAGGCGGTCCCATCAAATTATATAAAAAGAGGATATTTTGAATCATTGGATATAGATCAAAGAGAAGGAGCTCGCTACATATTTGAGGTTCAATACTCCTGTGGCATTCAATGGTTTGGATCGAATTTGAGTTTTACATGATGAGGCTTGCTATTATTCTAAGTATGACTTCAATAGTATCTCACATTATGACAACGCATCATAACATCGTATTGTTTGATTCTACGGATTGCATCATACACTACAAGTGGATTCACTCTCTTATTCGGTATCACTCTATAGATGGTATCGCTCTACAAGCTTGCTCATATTACAACGAGGCATATCACTCTATTGTATGCATGGTATTGACACTGTATCTATAACAGTTACATCAAACTTTAACAATGGCATCGCATTTCCATCTGTGGCATCAAACTTTAATTGTGGTTCGATTACTCTGGTTCGCTTTAGCTTTGTGGTTAGGATTGCATTGGTTATGAGCACATCACACAACCGAAGGCAAGATCCTATGAGCAACCTCCTATATACTTGGTCCAACTTCATATGTATAGTCAATATTATCACTGATGCAAGATCGTATATCCTGTGCAAAATCGTATGGACAAATTCGTACACACCTATGTAAATCCACATATACTTCTATGGTACAAATTCGTATGGTATGTATGTTATCTTTGTGCTAAGGCTTCACTCTTATCATTCGTAGGGTAGTATGTTTTCTTATGGATGAATTCGAGAACTCCTTGACATCTAGGTCTAATATATGCCTCATATTTGTCGCTATGAACTCGCATAGCTTCTCAAGAAACCCTTGTATTAAAGTGGCATTATTTGTATGGAAAAACTCGTATGACTTTGATTCATCTTGTTATTATTTTGTGGCTTATATTCATCTTAGAGAGGCTTGTTTTTCTGAGTGACCTAGATACTTAACAGTGGTCGTTTGGCAATAACAAATGAGAAATAAAATGATTCGATATGAATGACAATAACTTCTTCATGATATATATGACAATATTCTTTCATGATACATATGAAAGAGATCTGTAGTACATAATGTGTGATGACAATGGCCCTATTCTTAATGACTGTGACTTAAAGTTATTGATATACCAGTAACCATGGAGACAATAACTTTGACAATGGCAGTGTCCTTATTGCATATGACCTATGACAGTGATGACAGTTCTCCTATGACAGTGATGACAATGCTCCTATGTCGAATGTGATTATGTCTCTATGGAAGAAGTGATATTATGTCATGATATCAGCTCTCCTAAACTTGTCTCATCTAGTTCACAAACGAAGTTGTGAACTAACTTGGGTTGGCACTAGGAGGCCAGATATGATTAATGGTGGTATCCCATTCTCATTGTACTTTGTATCTCAATTGAACAATCGATGAATATCTAATAGAAGAAGAATTTGATAGCTTTCCCCCCTTTGTGGGGCTTTGCCCTGGTCTTTGACCAAAATCATGTTTTCCCCTTTGTGCATGCTTTTCTTTTGTTGTTCCTTTATGTTCCGCGGAAATGTTGATGTTATTGTTCTTTCTACATAATTGCTAATGATGACAATATGTTATGGGTGAATGTGATATATAAAAGATGAAAAATTTAAAATGCAATTATCTTCAACAAAGAACAATCTAGCCTTAAGTAAAATTAACATGATATCAAAGTTGAGTTGAAGAAAAGTCATTGAGACCACCCTTGAGAAGACACCAATGGATCAAGCACAGTAAAAGGAATAAAGATGGAAAAGACCTAAAAGAATCCTACGGTTTGAAGGAAACCCAAAGGGAGCTTTGTTCTTACAAGAAAAGGTAAGGGTTTGGGAGAAACCCTTGAAGTAGCCTTGGATGTGACTTGGGTTCTATAGCATTGAAACCATAGTATGAAGTTGAGTTTACTTGATCTGTGAAAATTCATTGAGTTCATCAAGTACCTATGACAGATTTAGAGAAATCTTAGTTTGAATTGTCTCCTACCCAATGGGAGATGATGTGTTGCAGTGATTATCTTATAACTAGGTTTGGAAGGATCAGAAAGAGAATACAGGTGATGCTCAAGAGAATGCATTTCTTCTGAAGACAACAATGACATATGATCGATGGGTAGTGGTGCCTCCTGGCTAAGAGGGAGACAAGATCAAGAGGGAGCTGAGAGCCCTCTATAATCTATATATATGACATAAGTAATCTCATGACTTATGTCATTTCTTTCTGTCACTACTTTTCGATTATTGGTGATTCTTTCTGCATGAGTATTTTATTTGTTTCACTAACTTCTTGGATGAACATGTGAACCATCTTAAGGATCATCAAGGTGTAGAGTAGTACAGGAAGAGCAAGCTCCTAGAGACTATTCTTGTGAATTTATTCTTTTTTATTATTGGTGATTCTTTCTGCATGAGTATTTTATTTGTTTCACTAACTTCTTGGATGAACATGTGAACCATCTTAAGGATCATCAAGATGTAGAGAAGTACAAGAAGAGCAAGCTCCTAGAGGGAGCTGGTGCAAGAAAATTCAATGGGAGTTGAAATAGGAAAATGAAGGAGCCACTCTTTACATCAAGAACGACATTCCTACCTCATCATCAAGTACACTTTCATTATGTTTATTTATTTTGATTATTAGTGTTCTTGCTCTTTTCGTGGGGTCATCAGGTACAATGGATGGATGTGAGAACTAATTCCTCTATATCGAGATTGAGGAAGATGTGGGACCATCCCATACTTTGAAAATGGACAAGAGCTCAAGACATCGAAGGAAGGGTTGCAGTCTCCTTGGTTGATAACTCTGATTGAAGAAGCTTCCTATTCTAAGGAAGTAGATTGAGTGTAACAGTCTGACATGATGCCGAGAGTGATATGTCCTTCATGCAAGGACTACTCTTGATATATGAGATGTAGCAGTATCTAATGCTTCTACAATATGGTTCAAACTATGATAAGAAATATGCTCTCTAAGAAAGAAGGCTATGATGAGATCTTAGCACCTATTGTCGAATGCTCTATTACCAGATGTATGTAAAATTAACTTCCTCCACGATGACTATAATGAAGGAGCGTGCCTAGAGCTACCTCAAGACTTTGAGGCACATGAAACGAGATTCATGATTACAAATGGAAGAAAGCCCCATATGGACTCGAGCATGCCCTCTGATTTTGGCATGCTTGGGTTGATGGTCATCTAATGCTGACACCAACCTCTCCTAAGGGTTGCAGGTATGTCTCTAATATTTGGTTTTATAAACTATTGAATTATTTATGACAGGATTAAGATTATTCAGCATTCAGTCCCAGAGGGAGTTGTCCCCTGAGTCCAAATAATCGACATCTTGAGTGCATCAGAAAGACGATGAGGACCTACTTGTCATGAGAAGTATATTGACAGAGATTTGGCATGATAATTTACACTGAAGCAGTTGAGAGAAACTCCTCTTCAAATACAGGTTTGATGGATACTATGGTGAGCTAGAAGTTAGATTAACTCTTGCTTTATAGCATGAGACAGATAAAGCGTGGTGTGTATAATGGGTTGGTGATAAACATGTGTTGAGATATCTCATGAAACTATCATTCATCGACTGAGACACACTGTCAGAGACTTCATGGATACACTAATGCTGAGAATGTTGTTCTTTGGAAGAGCACATATGTGCGCTGCCTTAAGTTTCCCTGGTTTCTAGATGATTTCCTGGTATAGAAATGTGTTGCTTTGAGAGGCAGTGCACATTGTTGCTAACATGGTTGGTAGCGAGGCAGTATGGTTGAGAAAGCTCCTTGGAGAGTTGTTTAAGCATATGTTGGGCATGACTATGACATACAATGATATACTATGGGATCCGACATGCAAAGAATCCTATGTTCCATGACAGGTTCGAG
Organism: Pinus taeda; assembly: GCA_000404065.3. Classification (NCBI taxonomy): domain Eukaryota; kingdom Viridiplantae; phylum Streptophyta; class Pinopsida; order Pinales; family Pinaceae; genus Pinus; species Pinus taeda. The sequence goes on from APFE031684447.1 coordinate 101,339, forward strand.
CACTTTGAGAACAAATATCACTATATCCAGGATATGGTGCAGAAAGGAACTATGAGACTCTAACACATTTTTTGATTGATGAATAGGTAGACAATTGGATCCTTGTGTCGCAACATGTAAGCTTGTGATTGAACCAATATTATCTAGGTGTCATGCACTATGGCTAGGACTAACAACCGCAAACCTGGTGAAGGCACTAATAAGAGGAAGGGGCCTCGGGCTAATTGAGAACACTAACTTATCCTCTTCCCCCCTTTTTGAGCTCACAAGGAGAGGAATTGAGCCAGAAAGCTCTTGGGGTTGAGGGAACTCGTGGACAATAGGTGTGTTTGAAACTTACCTCACAGTAAGTGTGTATCTCCCCTATTGTCATTGTAGGGTTGTGTCTGATCCTTACCTCACTGTAAGTGTGTATCTCCCCCTGCCGAGTATAACCCAGTATGCATCCTACCCACAAGTTGGGCTTGTCGAGGTTGCCACCCATCTGGCCAATGAGTGAGGAGAATTGGAACTGTCTGATCCTTACCTCATGGTAAGTGTGTATCTCCCCCAGTACCCTGGGTTGTGTTTGATCCTTACCTTTCTCGGTAAGTATGTATCTCCTCCCAGGGTAGAGGATGCAAGTGTTCTACCCTTGACTCTTGAGGGTCAACGTGAGAAAACCAACGGACGATAGGATAGTTGTGATCCTTACCTTCCATGGTAAGTAGTATCTTGCCTATTGTCAATTGGATATAGGTTGGTAGCTGGAAGCACTCCCCTATGATGATTCTTCTTCTTTAGATCGATACATCATCGTTCAGTTGATGATCAAAGGAAATAAGTTATGTCGAGATATGATGCAATGGATGGCTTGTTGATATAGCTGAAATGAAGGTCATGAGATGGATGGTTTGGAGGATCGATCTCCCCTACCTTTGGTTAGGGGTTGTTCTTCTTTCTTATGCAATTGTGACAAGATGGGACATGATGCAACAAACTTGTACATTCGAGATCAGATTTACAATGCAGTTGGAAATTCTTCCCTAGCTGAGAAGGAGTGTTAAAATTGGGTAGCTTTGGAATGAATTTCTTCGAAAGGAAACCCAACTACCTCAAGAAACCCCTAAAGCCCAAACAAAGAATTCAATTGAGCTAAAAGAAATATTATTAATATGTAACAAAATCTATTTGGACGAGCTCTTACTAAGGCACATTGAAAAATATATTTGAATATTATTTTCGGGCAAATTTGAATTTGAAATTTCCCTCCAAGAATATTTCAAGTTAGCTTCACAAAAGGGGGCCCCATTGAATTATATAGAAAGAAGATATTTGTGAATCGTTGGATATAGATCAGAGAGAAGGAGCTCGCTACATATTTGAGGTTGGATACACTTGTTGCATTCAATGGTTTGGATCGGATCTGAGTTTTACATGATGAGGCTCGCTATTATTCTAAGCATGACTTGAATAGTATCTCACATTATGACAATGCATCATAATATGGCATCGTTTGATTCTAGGGATTGCATCATACACTATAGGTGGACTCACTCTCTTTATTTGGTATCACTCTACAAGCTCAATCATATTACAAGGGGGCATGTCACTCTATGGTCCACATTGTATTAACACTATCTATAACAATTACATTGAACTATAACTATGGCATCACAATTCCATCTGTGGCATCAAACTTTAAATCTAGTTCGATTACTCTGATTCGCTTTAGCTCTATGGTTCAGCTTGCATTGGTTATGAGCACATCGCATAGCTTGAGAAAAGATCGTATCAGCAACTTCATATATAGCTAGTACAACTTTGTATGTACAGTTAGAAACATCATTGATACAAGATCGTATATCCTATGCAAAATCGTATGGACAAGTTCGTATACACCTGTGCAAATCTGCATATACTCCTACGGTACAAATTCATATCGTATTTATGTTATCTCTGTGCTAGGGCTTCACTGTTATCATTTGTAGGGTACTATGTCTTCCTATGGATAAATTCAAGAACCCCTTTGCATCTAGTTCCAGTATATGGCTCATATTTGTCACTATGAACCCGCATAGCTTCTCAAGAAACCCTTGTATTAAAGTGGCATTGCTTGTATTAAAAAACTCATATGACTCTGATTCATCTTGCTAATATTTTGTGGTTTATATTATTCTCAGAAAGGCTTATTTTTCTTAGTGACCTGGATACTTAACTGTGGTCGTTTGGCAATAACAGATGAGAAGTAAAATGATTAGATATGAATGACAATAACTTCTTCATCATATATATGACAGTATTCTTTTATGATACATATGATAGAGATCTGCAGAACAAAGTATGTGATGACAATGGCCTTGTTCTTAATGATTGTGACTCAAAGTTATTGACATAACAGTAACCATGGAGACAATAACTTTAACAATGGCAGTATCCTTATTGCATATGACCTATGACAGTGATAACAATGCTCCTACTTCAGATGTGATTATGTCTCTATGGAAGAAGTGATATTATGTCATGATAGTAGCTCTCCCAAAATTGTCTCGTCCAGTTCACAAACGAAGTTGTGAACTATTTTGGCTTGGCACTAGGAGGCCAGATATGATTAATGGTGATATCTCATTCTCATTGTACTTTGTATCTCAATTTAACAACTGATGAATATCCAATAGAAGAAGAATTTGATGGGTTTTCCCCCTTTGTGGGGCTTTTCCCTGGTCTCTGACCCAAATCCTATTGTCCCCTTTGTGCATGCTTTTCTTTTGTTGTTCCTTTATGTTCCACTGCAATTTTGATGTTATTGTTCTTTCTACATAATTGCTAAAGATGATAATATGTTATGGGGTGAATGTGATATATAAAAGATGAAAAGTTTAAAATGCAATTATCTTCAGCAAAGAAAAATCTAGCCCTAAGTAAAATTAACAAGTTAGAGGATTGTACTAGCCCTATAATGGGGCTATGGTATGTATAGGAACTTCATCTTTATACATTTAAATGAAGTTTCTACTTGTCCAAAATTGTCTTATTGCAGATTTGATTTTCAACTATCATGGTTTAGAAACTTCCGGCACTAGTATGTCTTATTGATTTGATTTAAGGCTGAAATTGTTAGGTGATTTAGCATTAATCTTGAAGAAGATAGGGGAGATTTATTGCTGCAATCACAACTGTCATAAAGTGAATTTCAAATATGTATTATTCATGATAAAATTTCCCTAGAGGAATGAAACTTATTGGCACATTTTTGTTGGTTGATGTAGCTCGTACATGTGTTCTAGCCTCAAGTGGTATCAGTAACACTAGAAACACAAAAGCAAAAATATCTCGAAGCCCATGTTATTCTTTTGAATGGAAATGTCTTAATTAAATTAATTAATTAATTAGTTGTTAATTATTTTCTTTAGTTTTAACTTAAAGAAATAAATTAATTAATTAGTAATAATTGAAACATGGTCAATTTTCCTTTAGAGACTTCTAGAAAAGTTTCTAAGTGATGTTAGCCATCGATTAGATCATTTCAGATCTAAATCTTGGTTGTTGATTACTCAATAAGAGATTATAAAGGAAATCGATGGGAAGCTTTGGAGATCATGATCATGGTTACTGAGTTTGACACTAGCAAGTGTGTCAATAGTAGTTGAAGCAGTGAATATTTTCTGGGATTTTCTTTCAGTAGTATTCTTTTAGTTTTTGAGATCCAAAGGAGGAATTCTCCCAGAATTCTTCTGCAAGCAAGGAGGTTGAGTTATTGGGGCTATGAGGGTTCTAGTGTTGGAGAATCAAGTAGGGAAGCTATTAATTCAATTCTCCTTATCCTTGATAAAAGCTTGTGAACTTATGTTATCTTCTTGTCATTCTTTATTATATAATTTTCATCAGACAATTATGAAGAGCATAAATCATGAAGATCACAAAAGACATTGGACACAAAATATAGGATCGAAGACAACACAAACCCATAAAGAATCTCTTCTCTTCATATAGAATCAGATCAAATGAGAAGTCCAAGACCCAAAGACCATTGTCAAGACCTCCATCAAGCACCAAGTCAGAAATGTGGCCCGCCCAAACAATACTTCCCCAAGTCAAAACAGAGTCAAAATAGTCCCAAAACTCCTTGGTCAAAGTTGACTGTTACAGAAAGTCAACGCAAAAGACAAAGATGCCTAGAAAATCTTTCGCACGTGTGGAGAGAAGAAGTTGCCTTAGGTGTACGAACCAATCAGATAATGAGAGTGAAGTTGATGTGATGAGATGCCAAAATGAGGTGAACTTATGTTGTATTTATAGTGGTTACGTGGGGTCAAGGGTCATGACTTTTCATTAATGGGGTCAACTCCCTCTTACATTAATAAATGAGAGGGTCTACACCAATCAGAAATAGATCATCAACATACAAGACCAAAATAAGTGGCATGTCCTTTTCAACCTTGAAGTATAAGTTCAAATGAACATAGCTCCTTGTAAACCCTTGATTCATAAGATAGGTATCAATCCTCTCATACCAAGGCCTAGGGGCTTGCTTTAGCCCATAGAGAGCTCTCTTCAACTTGCATACATGTGTCGTTCTATCTTGCTCTTCAAACCCTTGAGGTTGTTCCAAGTACACTTCTTATTTAAGTGAGCCATGTAAGAATGTAGCCTTGACGTCCATTTGATGCAAGCTCCATCCTTGACTTGCAACAAGAGAAATTATGGATAGTATAGTGGTGTATCGAGCAACTAGTGCAACTATCTCATCATAGTCAACTCCTTCCTTTTGAGAAAAGCCACGAACCTTGCCATATTTTTTTTTTGCACTTCCATCAGCTCCATGTTTAATCTTGTAGAACCATTTCGAAGTGACCACAAACTTGTCCTTGGATCTAGGCACCACTTCCCAAACACTGTTCTTCATGATTGACTCATATTCCTCAACCATAGCATCTTTCCATACCTGGTGCTTCACACCTTCTTCGAAAGTGCAAGGTTCAGTTTGAATGATAATACTCATGGCAGCGAAGTATCCATGATACTTGGTGGGCTTCTTACTTTCCCAAAATGTTCCTCTAGAGGCAACATGTTTTTCAACATCTTGAAGTGTATCCCAAAGCCATAGCGATCTTTTCTTTGAGGTAGAGGGATCACAAGGAGGTGGATCAAGTGGATCCATTAGGCCATCAACATCGGGCATGGATTCATCCATCAAAGGTTCCTCTTGACTTTTACCAGCATCATCATCCTTCCTTGTGATAGGGAGATCCCTTGCTTTTTTGAGCGCAGAGTCTTCATTAAAAGTAAGATCTCTAATCACTTCCCCATCTCTTTGACTAGGTACATAAATTCGATATGCCTTTGAATCTTCACTATATCCAACAAATACACCTTTCTTCCCAGAGGCTTCCAACTTGTTTCTATTCTCCTTTGGTACATGAAAATATATAGGACAACCAAAGATTCTAAAATGAGCACCATCAGGTTTCTTACTAGTGAAGACTTCTTTGGGTGTCTTGAAATCCAAGCTTTTTGTCGAAGTTTCTAAGTTTACTTAATTAGAAACCCTTCATGCACTTTTCTTGATTTATTCCTACCTACTTGTTAATTTTTCTTTAACAAGTTATTTACAAAGTAAATACTGAAAAAGAAACACCAGTGCATGCTCAACATATTGTAGACCAACAACTAAAAGAAAAATGCGGGAAAACCGGTGCAACTATTTGAGGGTTTTCTTATTAAGCAATATCAGAGTACAATCTGGGTGCCGTAACTGGCCTACCCAACAAAGAATTTCCTTAGCAGCTATACCTCACAGTTTGAGAGAAATATCATGGCTGAAACCCCAGAAAACCCTTCTGGCAGCTCCTCAGCACAAAACTGCTCCTGCAACCGTCTGCCCAATCTGGACTGCAGTAGCCCCACTCTGTCTCACGCTGGCCCTGCGTCAGCCCTAGGAGGCCTTGCATCGACTCTGGTAGCCTCTGTGTTAGCTACGATGGCCCTTTTGGTGCTTTGCGCAACATTTTGTTGCCTCTGCGTGCCCTGCATGAGCCCTTGCTTGCTTTGTGTCACCCTCCTTCGCTGCTGCGTTGCTCTCCCGGCACAATCTCTGCCTTCTCTATTCCTCTATACTCAATGCCCCTAAGCTACTCTCCCGATCACTAATTCTATCTCTCTTAACAATCCTGCTCAAGAGAATAGAATGACTGATCATCTGGTGTGTCCTCCAAGTGACCCTCAAGCCTCCTCTTATACTTTTCCTGTTGACATCTCAACGGCCGAGATTAAGTCCCTAATCAATGACTAAGATTAGATCTGGCTTGATCCATGTCTTTTGGACCACTCTAACACAAATTCATATTTTATTTTCCCTGAGTTTAGACTTTGGAACTCCATTAAAAATTTTAATTATTTTAATATCTCCTGATCTATTTAGAATCTGCCCAAACTCTTTCTAGGTATTGGAGATCTCATGTGCCCCAACCTCTCCTCCAAATTTTGCAGCTAGATTACATCCGGTGCTACCCCAAATCAACACTCCCTCTTAGCGAGGACTATGCTCTAGCAATACTCATCACTGAGTATTACTCTAATCATCCGGCATCGAAACCTGTGTTGATGCTAAGCGATTCTACCCAACATCCTTTGCACTGTTGCATCTTGTACTATTGCCCATGGTTCTGCCACTGCCACTGCTGCATCTGTACGATAGCTCCCTCTACATCCGTGCTGCTGCCGGTCCTTTCTCCCAGCACTACATCTGCACTGCATCTCCTCTCATCATGTTGCATCATGCTGCCCATTGCTGCATTGCAACTCAGTTACTGAAAAGTAAGTAACTGATACTCCAACTGACCTCTTTGTTGGGCTAAAGACACCCACTGATGCTGAAGCTCCCTTTGCCACTGACAAGTGCTCCCTCTCTCTGAACCTTGTGTTGCTGCAACAACTCCCTGCATCTCACACTGTTGCACACCTCGCTGTGCTTTTCTGCATTGGTGCAACACTCTTGTGCCTCTCGACCTTCTACAGCCTACTAGCTCTGTGCTGTCTCGGGACTCCTGCACTGTAGCTCTCTCTGCCGCTCCATCCGCATCTGTCTCTACCCACCCAGCCAATCTTGCTACTCCTCATCGAGGTTCCCATAGCAAGGTCTAATCCAAGAGGCTGGGTACCTCAAGGATCCTGCCCCTCATTGCCTGTAGTCCATCTGACTACAGCTCAATGTCTCCCCACTTCCGCTCCAGTGGAGCATGTGCACTCATGGCATAGTCATCGTCTGTCAAAACTTCCTTCTCTGCCCATGCTGGCGCTGCCTTAGTTTCGGAAGACTCTCCCTTACTCTTCTTCCTTGGGCACTGGGTCGCATAATGACCCATCTCTCCACTGTGGAAGCACTTGATCTTGGAGATATCTTTCTTCTTTCGCTTCTCCTGCTTTCCCACAGATGCTAGGGCCACATCCTCTTCCTCCTGCGTGACCTTGATCCCTTTGCTACTGCTACTTGTCTTTGACTGCCGTCTGATCTCTTCTTGACAAAGAGCTGCCCACATCTTGTCCCAAGGTAGGAGAGTCCCTCTGCCTAGGATACTCTGGACAAACACTTCCCAATCTTCTGAGACAGCATTTAGGGCTATCCTCACCATAAGCTCCTGATCTAGTGTCGCTCCTATAGCAGTCAACTAGTCTCGGATCTCATTCAGTCCTTCGAGGAAGGTCTCAATCGATTGACCCTTCTTCATCTGGTACGACCTCATCTAGTTCTCAAGAAGCGTTCTTCTCTACACAGAAGTATGCTGGTACAGGTTCTTGAGAGCCTCCCACATCTCAACTGCTGTTTCCTTCTCGGTTAAATGTGGTACCACATGATCCTTGACCCCGTCAAGGATAATGCACTTGGCACTCGCCATCGCCTCTTTGTACCTGTCTTTATCATTGGGGTCAACTGGGATAGTTATAACCTTCAAGGCGAAGTTCTTGACACGATTCCTGTCAAGCACTGATAAGATTCTGACCTTCTAGACTACAAAGTTTGATGCTCCGTCCAGTCTATCCTGGTCTCTTACCCCGTGTAGTGCCATGATGCTCCTCTACTTCCCTCCTGGAAGTTGTCTGTTCGACTCCTCTAAGTCTCTACTTCTCCTTTGGAAGTTCTCTTTTGGACTCCCTCTAAGTCTTGATTTCCCTCCTGGAAATCCTTTTGCCGCTTTCGAGATGCCCCCTACTCTAATCGTCTTGTGCAACTGCACTGCTGATCTAGGTTCCTCGATTAGAAACCCTTGATAACAATTCCTTTGGCCCTGCTCTGTTAGGTACTGTTCTGACTACAATACCTCACCAACTCCACTCTGCAATATTTCTGCAGCCTTCTAAACTCCAGCAACTGCCTCTCTGTGAACTATGTCAGCCCCTGTCTGCCTCACACTGGCTCTGCGTCACCCCAGATGGGACTGCGTCAGCCTTGGGATGCCTTACGTCAGCAATGTTGGCCTCTCTGAGGCTCTGCGCAGCTCCCATCTTCTTCTGCGTGGCTTTGGCTGGCTCTGCGTCACACTTCTTGGCTTTTGCGCTGCTAAAAACAACTTTTGTCACCTCGGGACAACTGTTTTCTGCTGCTATTGCTCTGCTTCATTGATGTCTTTTAGTACTCCTATGATCTGCAATCACGCTCTGATACCATGTTGAAGTTTCTAAGTTTACTTAATTTAGAAACCCTTCATGCACTTTTCCTGATTTATTTCTACCTACTTGTTAATTTTTCTTTAACAAGTTATTTACAAAGTAAATACTGAAAATAAACACCAGTGCATGCTCAACATATTACAGATCAGCAACTAAAAGAAACAAGAACAGACATACCACATGACACCATTATTTTTGGACCAATGTCCCCGGAAAAACCCAATGCGGGAAAACCGGTGCAGCTATTTGAGGGTTTTCTTATTAAGAAATATCAGAGTACAATCTGGGTGCTATAACTGGCCTACCCAACAGAGAATTTCGTTAGCAGCTATACCTTAGTTTGCGAGAAATCTCCTCACTGAAACCCCGAAAAACCCTTCTGGTAGCTCCTTAGCACAAAACTGCTCCTGCAACCCTAGTGTCTGCCCAATTTGGACTACGTCAGCCCCTCTCTGTCTCATGTTGGCCCTGTGTTAGCCTTCCTTGGCCAGCGTCAACCCCAGGAGGCCCTGTGTCAACTACGCTGGCCCTTCTGGTGCTCTCCGCAGCACTTGGCTGCCTCTGCGTGGCCCTACATGAGCCCTTGTTGGCTCTGCGTCACCCTCCTTGGCTGCCACGTTGCTCTCACGGTACAATCTCTACCTTGTCTGTTCCTCTGTACTCAATGCCCCTCAGCTGCTCCCTTGATCACTGATTCTATCTCTTAGCAACCTCGCTCCAGAGAATAGAATGACTGATCATTTGGTGCGTTCTCCAAGTGACCCTCAAGCCTCCTCTTATACTTTTCCTGTTGACATCTCAACGACCAAGATTAAGTCCCTAATCAACAACTAAGATTAGATCTGGCTTGATCCATGTCTTTTGGACCACTCTAACACAGATTCATATTAATACACATTAATATTTTATTTTCCCGAAGTTTAGACTTAGGAACTCCATTAAACATAATAATTATTTTAATATCTCCTGATCTGTTTAGAATTTGACCAAACCCTTTCTGGGTATTGGAGATCTCATGTGCCCTGATCTCTCCACCAAATTTCGTGGCTAGAGCACATCCGATGCTACCCCAAATCAACACTTCGATGAGGACTCCTATTTTGAACATACACAACAATGTTCGCAGCTTCTCCCCATAAAAACTTTGGTAGACCTTGATCATGAATCAAGGCACGGGTGGCTTCTATAATTATTCGATTCTTTCTCTCGACAACTCCATTTTGTTGTGGATTAGCTGGAACGGTTGTCTCCCTCTCAATAACTAACTCTTGGTAAAAGTCATTGAATTCATTAGATTCATACTCAGTTCTTTTATCAAGTCTCAATGTCTTGATCTTCTTTCCTATATGATTCTCCACCAAAGTTTTGAAAGAAATGAACCGTCTAAATAATTCATCCTTCTTCTTTAGGAAATAAATCCAAGCCTTGCAAGAGAACTCATCATAAATATCACATAGTATAAGTATCCTCCCAATGAAGTCATGGGCAAAGGACTAGCCATGTCTCCTTTTAGCTACGTTTGGATCCCACTGCTCGATGGGGGTGGGGGTGTAAGCTGGCTTGTTTTAGAAGTTATGTTAATTTAGGCTTTTTGGCCCTGGAGGGAATGAAGTGAGAATCTTTGTATAACTTGCAAGAGAGATCTAGAAACATCCAAAAATTAATTTAATGGCCAAGCGAAAAAGTCAAAAGGACAATTGAAAAAAAGCACTTTTTTTTGTCAAAAACACGTCATTCGGGCATGAAACGTGTTTCAGGCCATATGGGTTGTGTTTCAGCCTTGTGACATGCACCTGTATAGCCTGAAATGCATTTCAAGCCTGTACCATATGTGTTTTAGTGTTTCGTCCCAGTTTCCAAGAGGAAATGACCCCATGGCCTAGGTTTCTTGCAACCATAGTATTCAAAATTGGCCGGTTCAAACCGAAAACTAGCCATACCAACCAGTGCATTAGCAAACTCCACCGGACAAGTAGAAAAACCCAGTTAGACCACCCTCCTCGCCGATTTTTTGGTCAAACTGGGTATAGACCATCTGGTTTATGACGATATCGACCGACTTTCCCATAAATCGGTCGGTTTCGTCATAAACTGGCTGATTCCGTCATAAATCGGTCAGTTCACTGTGAGGCCAACGTAGACCCGAAAAAAGTGATTTTGTGAGTTTTGTAGCGGTTTTGTGAGTTTTGAAGCGGTTTTGAGGGAATCTTGGGGCTATTTCACTCCAAAAACAACCCCTCCATGAAAATCATGTCTCCCCTCTCATTTTCTTCACACATCTCAACCCTAGCAACACTAGAAATCAATGGTAATGTTAAATCCTTAAAGTAAGATAAAGGAAATGTCACTTTTACTTAAATTTTTAAAATTACCCTGAAATGACTCAGGATGTTTGAGAGTGATTTTAACCTCATTGGATGTCATATGGAGAAACTAGAATTTTAGATTTCACTCAAAATTCAGTAGACTTAATGGTTTTCAAGATTTCATGGTTTGGGTTTTTGTAATGTTTGCATTTGATTGTATCACATGTGAGGGTATTAGATTGCCATTTGATCAAGAGAATGAAGCCCTTTAAGAACCTTGATGTTGGTGGCATTGATTGTTGAACTCCTCCACCATGGCCTTAACAAAAACGTACCTTTCACTGAAAGGAAAATAATTGGTCAGGCATGCTAAGCTTTTTCTATTGCATTATAAGGTTGAGGAGATGAACCCTTCACTCAAACCAAAATCACTAGTTAGGCATGTTAAACTTTTTCAATTTCTATTATACAAGTTTGAAGACTTTGAGGATGATGTTTATGTATCTCTTGTTGATGATCCCATTTCTAGTAGTGTTGAATCAATGATGAGTTTCATAAATGATCACGATGATCTGTGATTTGTAGTTTTGATGTCTAGTTTTGTTGTTACTACTACCACTACTATTGAGGTTGCAGAGGAGTTTTAGGAGTCCTCAAACTTTAAGCCAGATTATGTGTAGCTCATATTGATAATCCCATGTCTACTAGTGGTGATGAGTTTGAGCATGATAAGGAGTGATCATGTTGATCACTCATATGTAGAATTGTAGTAAGCGAGTGGCCCCATAGCTTGTAGCATTGTTTTTGGACTCTAGAGGCCATTTAAAGTCTCATTGATTAAGTATTTTGTCGTTTATATGTATTGCATTCGATGCCATTTTGATATATTCACCTTAGATGGTATACAGATGAGCAAACTTTGATATTTTGTCTCTATTGGTTTGGAATCATGGTTCAAAATCTTAAAAATAGTTTTTTCATTAAAAATTAATTATTTAATGTATTTTTTTAAAGACCAATTCATTGAGATCTAACCAGTCTCGGTTTGACAAGTTCCGGTTTGATAGGTGGACCGGTTCGGTCACTGATTCTGGTTTTGAATACTATTCTTGCAACATATGTTTGTAGACAATGGAGATTCCTAACATATGACTGGAGTGAGAGAGCACTTCACGAATCTCACAGAGGATGATATTGACTTGGAGGTTGTGCTTGGTGATAACTCCAAGGTCAAAGTAGTGGGAATGGGGCCAGTATCCTTTCAGAAGGAGTCATCACCCCCTTTGAAAGTGACAAATGTTCTTTATGTTCTAGGGCTGAAGAAGAACTTGATTTCAGTCTCCAGTATTGAGGACAGGGTGTATGAGGTGGTGCTCCAAGGAGGACAAGTGCTTATATATCCCAGGGGATCTATTATCACTTATGCTAGAGTGGTTGGAGTTTTTGCATGTTTACACATACAAAAACATTTGGAACACCATGGAGCATAAGCAATAATTTTGAGCCATTTTATTGCAAGTTGTAAGCCAATTTATTACAATATGAGATCGAATGAGTGCACCTGGGCTTGCTACAACAAGCATGCAATACCCAAGTGAATATGTGTGAATCTCCTCGCTGAAAATGGCTAGACTGATTGTACGCTTTGCTTAGAAATTTTCTGCAACTGCTGTTGGAGGCAATCTGTGATTTGGGACCTCAAATCTACTCCAAAAATTCTGCAAAATTAGGAATGAGCTCCTCAATCCCCCACCAACAAAACCCAGAAAGCTCTTGGGCTAATTCCGGCTGCTTGGAATTACCCAAATTTAGTGTGTTTTCCTCCAACTGTTGGCCCAACGTCCAACCCAGAAATGATGCTAAGATTCTGCTCCAATACTCCCTCAATTGGCTGGAAATTTCCAGTAAGATTTCCTATGAGAATATGAGTGAAATTCCTGCCCCAATTTGGCACAGTTCCTGCTCCAATTTTTCTCTGCAAATTAACCCAGAAATAATCCCTATGCAGGCCCTAGGAGATATAAATTTGGCCCTCACAGAAGCAGTTATCTCCAGCTCTGCAAATCTCCAAAATTTTTCACACTTCCTCAAGGAAAATTCCTGCAAATTTCCCAAGTGAAACACCCCAGGAATCTCCTCTTCCAAGTACCACGAACTTTTGTTTCTGCGTCCTCCCAGAAACTCACAGTGGCTGAACCAGTGATGAAAGCAGCTCACAACACCTACGTTTTGGCTCTCCACTCAACTCCTAAATCTCTCTTAGGGTGGCACTCTAGGTTCACCAAAGGAGAGTTGGAATTTTCTGCTTGGAAATCCCTGTGCTAAGCAACACCAGTTGACTTGGCTAAACAGCTCAAGCAAAAAGTCTGAAAATGCACAATCAAGGAACCCTCAAAATGAGCTTGGTTCTCCTATATATAGTTGCTGCCCCTTCTATTCCCTGTGGGCCCACTAGTTCAAACTCCTTCCTTGCTTTCTTCCTCATGTGGTACAAATTTCTCCAAGGGGTTTGATTTCTTTCTTGGGATGGCCCCCACAACCCACCAACTATTTAATTAGTTCATTTCTCCTAAGTTGGTCACATTTTTCCTCCTAAAAATTAATTCGAGCCTCCAACCCCTTTCTCCTAAGTCAAACATTTAATTATCAAAATTACAAAATTGTGAGTTCACCTTAGCAAAATTTATTTGTTGGAGACATGATAATGACCCATCACTTAACTAAAGCTCCCTTCCTCAAAAAATGTGATTTCTCTCTAGAACTCGTGGCCTTCTCAAGGAATTCGATTTCCTCAATTGAGCACATGTTTCTCCTTGATCCTTGGTCCTTGGTGGAGTCCACATCACTTTTAAACTTGACTTCAACTTTTAGTGAATTTCCACATCATTCTGGCATGTGTGAATATTTACTTTTCTCCCATTTATTTATTTTCTGGCTAATTTATTACCACATTTTCCCTAGACTTAGGAAAAATAGGTTTTGAGGTCCAAAAATGATTTTCACCCCTCAAATTTGAGGTTTGAGGTGTAATTTTGATTACTCATAGCCCCTACAACTTCTCAAGGCATCACTTATTACAATTTACATAGGAAATTTACTCAAATTCTCGTCCAAAGGGAAATTTATAGAGAAATGAATAATAAACACAAAGAAGAAGGTAAATAAAAAAAAAAAAAATTGACACCTGGACCTAGTCAAATTCCTCGAAATTTTACAAGTGATCTAACATGGTAATATACATTGAGTCTAGACACCAAGACTCACTTAAGGCCAGAATGATCTTGGTCATATAGCATAGTTTTTGTTGCCCAAACTATAGACTCGTTCTTTGCTCCGCTACTCCATTTTGCTTTGGGTTGTATGGAGTTGTCCATTCCCTTCTGATGCCCTCCTTCACACAAAACCCTGTGAATTCACTATCTATGTACTCTCCTCCATTATTTGTACGAAGCACCTTGATCTTTTTCCCTGTCAAGTTCTCCACAAGATCTTTGAAATCTTAGAAGCGATTGAAGACCTCATCGTTGGTCTTCAAAAAGTACATCTAGGTCTTCCTGGAATAGTCGTCTATGAAGGTGACGAAGTACTCGTACACTCTACGAGATCTGGTGGACATCAAGCCGCAAATATTTGAATGTACAAGCTGCACCTCACCATCTGATCTGTTGTCACTTCTTGGGAACACTGCCTTAGCAAATTTCCCAAGCATGCACCCCCTACACACATCATTGTGTTCTGTGCTCAATTCTGGAACACCCATCACTATCTCCTTGAGCATCTTCAGTGCTCCATAGTGTAAATGTCCCATTCTCCTATGCCACAATTCACCCAGGTCTCTACCATTGTTATTGTTGCTGCCAACTAGTGCCTTTGGAGAGTCGAGTTGCAACTTATATAATCTGTGTCTTCGAACCCCAATTTGCTTCACTTTCTTCCAATTTTGATGTTTGATGTAAAAAATTCCTTAAACCCGCAAATCCCTACTACAACAATTGATGATATTTCTCTTTCTTGTTAGATTTACATGAACAAGTTATTTGCAGTTTCCTATGGCAAACACCGAAATACATACATTGTAGCCTACACCATTTAAATAATATGTTGAAACAAGAAACTCAACAATAGAGAAAGATACAATACAAATGACACAGTTGTTTTTGGACAAACGTCCTCGGAAAAACCCAATGCGAGAAAACTGGTGCAACAGATTTGAGGGTTTTTATTATTAAGCTAAAGTATTTCTGAGTACAACCTCTGGATGCCTCGTTGGCAATCCAGTATAGAGAATATCACTCGACAAAAGAAATTAGTGAGATTACCTCACTCTACACCTCAAGTCCCGTATGATTTGGCCACTGAACCAACGAGTTCCCCGGTTACTTTTGTGTTGCCCTTGCGTGGGCCCTGCATCAGCCTCTAAGGCACTGTGTCACCTCTGCTGGGAATCGATTTGCCCTCTAGAGTTGATTCCAGCCCTCCTAGCTCAAAAACGTCAGCCTCCTCAGCAAATTCGGACTTTTGTGTGGATGGCTTATGCGATGCTCTGCGTGAGCCCTTCCTGGCTCTGCGTCACCCTCTCTAGCTTTTGCGTTGCCTCCTCTACGTGTCTCTTTGCCTCTCTGTTGAGTATTCTTGGCTCTGGAGAAGATCCTCTAGCCAAAACTCCCTCTGCCCCTCTTTGCGTGATCACTATAAATCATTGCACTGCCTCTAGCTTCCACAATTCGATCTGACTGATCAACTCTCTGTGTGTCTTCCAAATGACCCTCAAGCCTCTTTAAATAATCTTCCTGTTGACATTCAACGGCCTGGATTAGAAGCTAATCAATGGCTAAGATCATTTCTTCTTGATCCTCGTCTTCTTCTAGAAGTTACACCCACAGTTAGATTAATACCCATTAATTATTTTAATTTCCTACGTTTAATTTAGAGACACATTAAAAATAATTAATTATTTTAATAAAATTGTCTCCAGGTGGAATTTCCCAAAACGATTTCTAGGTTCATTGGAATACATGTGCTCAAGCCTCCCTACAAAATTTGAGACTTAGAGCACATCCGATACTACCAGAAATCAACACTCCCTCTTAGCAATGTCTCCCACTGAAGCATCACCCATACTTCATAATATCGTCCTCTGTGTTGTTGATGTCTGACATGCTGCCCACCAACCACTGCGTTGTTGTTGTAATTGTATTGTTGCTGACACTGCCACTGTCAACATCGCATCTGTACTACAATTCCCTCTTAATTTCTGCATTCGTGATGTTGCTTGCACTACCATTTCCAATTGACTCT
The DNA here is from genome assembly GCA_000404065.3 of Pinus taeda. Classification (NCBI taxonomy): domain Eukaryota; kingdom Viridiplantae; phylum Streptophyta; class Pinopsida; order Pinales; family Pinaceae; genus Pinus; species Pinus taeda. Next base: position 117,589 of record APFE031684447.1, read on the forward strand.
GCACTTCAAATTGTTACTACTACTGCCAGTGTTGGGCAGCGATGACTGCTCCAAGCTCTGCACTGCAACTACGTCACCTCCTCTAAGAGCTGCATCACCCTCCCAATGAGCCTTCCCGGCTCAGAAATTCGGTATGTTGAACTGCTGCTCGATCTCCCTCACAGAAACCCCAACACTGCCACTAAGTGATTGCGTCACCTCCTTTAGCCTCTGCGTCAACCTTTATGGAGATGCGTTGTCTCTCTTGGCGCTGCTCTGTGACTCTGTTATGTATTCTCAGCCTTGGACTTAAGTCCCTCTGCCGAACTTCCCCTCTGCTAGAGATCTCCTCAATCGATCTTCCTCCTGAGAACTTCTCACCTCAGAAAATTGATTTCCTCAATCTCTCCGTGTGTCTTCTCCAATTAACCCCAAGCCTCCATTTATACTTTTCTTGTTAAGATATCAACAGTCGAGATTAAGTCTCTAGTCAACGACTAAGATTAATTAGACTTGATATTCATCTCTTAGAAGTTTTGCACCCATTCTTTCATTAATACCCATTAGTATTTTAATTTTCCTAAGTTTAGACTTAGGAACCCCATTAAAAATATTAATTATTTTAATAAAATACAATCTGCTTGGAATTTCACCAAATGATTTCTGGGTTTTGGAGATCTCATGTGTTTTAGCCCCTTCACAAAATTCGGAGCTAGAGCACATCCGATGCTACCCAAAAATCAACAATATATATATGACATGTCAGCTCAATAGAAGGAGACAAAAAATTAAATTCAGCTTACACACTGAACAAACCAATATATATATATACCCAATAAGGTCTTCGCAAAAGTGAGAGAACTTATCTCAAATTTTCTCTGTAATTCTTCGTGGGTTGTAATGTCCCTTCCTAAATTATTTTGGAACAAGACTAATTTCAACATTTTGGGGCCAATTTTGGGGGTGACGGGACCCATTTGATTTTATTAGGAGGCTAGACTTAGTAGAAATTTTCGATGTGGTTAAGTTATACGTGGGGGCCACCCACACTAGGAGAATATGCATTCCTTAGTTCGATTTGCATGGAGGGGAAATCGATGGTTGAGTGAGGGACCAGCAATGGAGAGAAAAGTGTTTCATGAAATCTATATAAGGAAGGCAGCTCTCCTCATTTCAACATCTTATCTTTTTGACATATTGAACTCAACCTTAGTTGCTCGAGATGCTTAACTGGGTTACTGTGTTGTTGTTAAAATTGGAAACTAGGGCCAAACTCCATGTGGGTCATCTTATTTATGGCATATGATATTTTTCTTGGATCCCTCTCATTGAGAGGTGTAGGATTGATCTAAAGATCATCCGATTCTGATAAATATTCATGGAGATATGAATTTATTTGTGTTATGGGACAATTCGTCAAGGTCGGAGAGCAACCAAATAACCCCCATGTATGCTCAACGTTTTAGTATAAAAGGAGGTGACTTGAGAGTCATTTCACACTCACTTCACTCTGGATTTCTCTCCACTCGTTTTGGGTTTTAGTGGAAGACAAATCTAGGAGGATGAAGCCCTAGACGCAATAGGAAAGGAGGCTAAACAAGCTGCCCTAACTGCAGTAAGGAAGACAGGCCAACGAGGGTTTGAAGGGACGTTGGAGGTTAGCTTCAGGTGACTTGAGTGCTAGGAGGGTCTATCTACGCTGCTAGGAGAAGCCTTCTATAGGTTGTCTAAGGAAAACTTATACGTTGTTTAGAGGAGGTCTCTACAAGCCCTAGCCACAATCCAACAAGTGCCACAAGCTAGTGTTCTAATATGCCCTAGATGCAGTTAAGCAGGCGGCTAAATCCAAGCCCTAACCACAAACAAAAAGGGTCAAGGAACAACGTGGAAGAGGTCTGCTACAGGAGGCCGAGTTTGGTGACTATCCTAAGCCTGAAATAGAGTTGTTTCTAGGGCCGAGAGGACAGGCTGCTACGCTGAGTAAAGGAGGAGCAAACGCTGGTCATTAGGTGACTGTTTGGTCATGTTCTGGAGGAGGTCGAAAAGCTACAGCAAGCTAGGCTGCAGGCCATAGCAAGTTGTTGGTATTCTAGGGCTGCGTTGAGGTGGATAGACCCTTGAGGGGACAACATGGCATGAGAGGAGCCTCTCCTAGGCAGGCTGCAACCCTTGAGGGCTAGTCTTCCTCACTGTGTGTTGGGTTAAGGGCAGTGGTACATGCTCTAACCAGAAGTGTAGGGACAACAGTGCAAATAGTGGTGTACAGCAGTCTTGTAGCAACAATTGTGATGTGTGTTGGATCCGTTCTTTGGGTTAGTTTGGATCAGATTGTTGGGTAGTCCCAGTGTCACAAGGTTCGTCGAACCTAAAGGTTGAGGTCCGAAATTCGCCGAATTTCAAAAAAAAAATTAAAGTTCGATTAGGTTCGCACAGGTTCGACTTTATCTTAGTTCCTGGCACCAGTTAAATTACATTGATGTTTAACCTTAAATTTATTTGGCATCGACATTTAAATTAAATTCCTTTAACCTTACAAAACATTATTTAACCAATTTCGATTAAATTAAATTATGGTACGCAATATTAGATGCAATTTATTATTATCAAGACTATAATTATTAATAATTATTACCTTGGTAGCCTGCAACGGTTAAGGCTGGGACCCACATTACAAACGACGACCTGCCGCAAGCCGATAGGAAGATGTGGGGGAATAAAAGTTAATGTCACAGGTCACGCTTGAAAAACAACAAATTAAATCTCATAATAAATTATATACAAACCTTATGGCAATGCCTTTAAGACTTTAATACAGGCCATTGAATTCCCTAGCGTATCATTTCAAATCTTTTAATTTCAAATTTCTGGAACTTAAAAAAGAAATACATTGAACTGGGCCGCTTAGAGTCTTAAATATTTTACGAGAATTATTTTTAACATATTTTAAATTATATTACATTAACGAAATTATGGTATTGTTATTTTAAATATTATACAATTAATATATAATTTATAATTTCTGGAAAATTATAATAAATTTATTGGTATAGTATATGAAAAAATTATAAATATATATTAATTAAATGAATATAAAATATTTATGTAATTTTAATTATTTTATATATATTTTTAAAATTATATATATGAACGAACCTAATGGCGAACCTCATACGAACCTCATCAAAAAATTCGAACTCGAATCAAACTTAATTGTAATCGAATTCGAATTCGAACTCGAACCATGTGACATTGCCCCCAACAATATGACCCATGTAAACTAAAGAAGTTTTTCCAAACTCGCACTTTGACATCTTAAGATACAACTGTTCTTTTTTCAAGACATCAAGTACTTTACTTACTTGCATGACATGTTCATCACAAGATTTACTGAAAATTAAGACGTAATCTCAATAGACTATGACAAACTCATAAAGAAATGGCCTCAACACATCATTCATCACACGCATGAATGTAGCGGGAGCATTACATAAACCAAACGAAATAACTAGCCATTCAAACAAATCTTATTTTGTTTTGAAAGTTGTCTTCCAAATGTCTCCTTCATCTATTCTAATTTGATGGTAGCCACTTCTTAAGTCCAACTTAGTAAAATAATTTTCATATTTCAATTGATCAAGTAAATCATCTATTCTAGGTAGTGGGTAATGATTCTTTACCATAATTTTGTTCAATGCACGAAAGTCCACACACATGCATCATGTTCCATCCTTCTTTGGAACCAAGACAATAGGTAAACCACACGGTGAGGAAGATTCTCTGATGATCTCTTTGTTCAACAACTCTTGAATTTGCTTCTTAATTTCTGCGCTTTCCATCACTGAGATCCTATACATGCCAATGTTAGGAAGAGGACAATCTTGTTGCAAATGTATCTCATGTTGGATTCCTCTCTTGGGAACAATCCCTTTGGTTCCTGAAAAATCTCGTTATATTGGTTAACTACATCAATCAATTCAGATTTCATATTCGAATTACAACCTTTAAAAACTTCATTATCAACATCATCCTTGGGTTTGATCATTAAAAGCACAAAATTCTTGCTCGAATTCACTAGTCTTTTCATCTGCCTTGCATTTACAAGCGGAATATTTATTTTCTTGCTATGAGCTCTCACAATATATTCTACTCCACATTTGAATAAATGATATTTGTTTTCATGTCTATGGAAGATAGATTTTTTGTCGTAAAGGTACATGTTTCCCAAAACTATGCCACATATATCTAATGGCACAACATTAAGCTCCACTTCATCTATAAAATTCGCAGTGATAACGAATCTCAGTTTACACTTTCTAATAACCTGCAATTGCGCATTGTCACACACCCATCCAATTGGATATGGTTTATGATGTGGAACAATTTCCAAGTTTAAAATTTTGATAATGTTTTGAGAGATAAGATTGGTTTTAGAGCCACTATCGAAAAGTGTATCAATCTTGTTGTGTTTTGGTATCACCCTTATGTGAAAAAGTTATATTCTCCCCTTTTCGTTTGTAGTATCATTTTGTGAGTTTGAAGAACTAGTGCTAGCAATGGATTCTTTTCCTTTTAACCCTATGGCTGTGATTTTAGTTTCATCACCCGAATTGGATCCCAAATCCTGTTCAGTGGTTGCAGTTGTTTTTTGTTTTCCCTTGTTGTTTTTCTTTGGTCTCATTTCAAGATGAAGCTTCCAACAGTGAGCTTCATTGTGACCCTCTCTGGAACAATGTTTGGATGTAATTTTCTCTCATTTTTTGAATTTTCCTTCCCTTTGAAATTCTTTTCCTTTCCTTTACTCTTAAATGGATTTTTACTACCTTCTTCTGGAGTGTTTTTTCCTCTTGCCTCAAGATAGGTGGCTTGCACATACACATCATCTAGATTATTGGGATTAAACATTAAGATAGTATGCCTAAGGTAATTGTGTAAACCCCCTATGTACTTCAGTAATGTGTCCCGTGATTGCAAATCTATACATAACATCAAAGACCTTTTTCTGAATTCTTGGGTGTAATCTTGCACATTTTGACCTTTATGCTATCTAAAGTTCTACCAATTCATAATGGCTTTCTGCATATAAGCTAGAAGGTAGAATTGTCTTTTATTTGCAGCAATGAAATCATTCCAATAAATTGAGATCTTACTGTGTTTTTTAATCTCCTCTTGGGTCGTTGATTCTCACCATACTAGTGCTACACCCTCCATTCTCACGGAAGCTAATTGAATGTTTATGTCTTCCTCTTGAAGGTTTTGAATGCTACAATAGAACTCCAACCGACAAATCCAATTATCAAGCTTCTCTGCATTCACTTCACCATTATACATGGGAAGCTCAAATTTAACATCAAGTTTTAAAAAAGGTGATTTACCAGTTCTTTTTGAAGTATGATGATGAGTATGAGTAAGCGTTGTGTTAGTGGAAGAGGGTGAAGATGCTTGTGAGGAAGAAGATGAAGAAGATGGTGGAGAGGTTGGAGGTTTGTCTCCATTTCCATTACCTCCTCCTGAAGAACCTTCTCTTTTGGGAGGTTTGGAACTTTTCCTTTGCAACCTGGAATTCCTCTCTTCATAAAGTACCTTCACCATCTCTATCATATCAAAGAAAGCCTTTCTGAAGGTCTTCTCATCTTCTATCATGTTTGTAGGTTCTCCTTCATGAGACATGATCTTTGGAGTCTCAACTGCAACTCGAGGCTCAACTGGTGTTGGATATTGTGGCAACCTTGCTCTTCTTCCCCTTGACCCAACTTCAGGGCTTCCAACGAGCTTCCCTTCTCCTCTTTTGAGTTTTAACCTTGTAAACATGACATAAACTTGCAAACAGTTAAATCCTTCTTTCAAAAGAAAACCTAGTAGCTTTGATACGAAAATGATCCGATTTAGAATATTACATTATTGTGCTAAGATCATCCTCTGATTAGAAACAAAATGTTTTCATTGTGCTTAAGGATTCATGAATTTTTGCAAGTAAAATGATGAGTTTTTATGTTAATTTTATGAGAAATTTAACATAAAATAAGAGACTGAAACAACAACATAAACATGTATGGAACAATATCAAAAACACATCACAACAGGAACATGATAAAGGAGTTCACCCCTCTTGGGCTACGTCTCCTTGGTCTAGCTTCCAATGGCTTGGGCCTCTCTATTATGCTCAAAAGTGAAAATATGTGTTTACAATGCTCAAATGCTTCTGCAACCTACTCTAATGAGTACAAAATGTCCAAAAATGGCCATCTAGCTTTCTTTTGCATCTAATTTGGTGGAAAACTGAAGAATTTATGACCTCTCCAAGTTTCCCCACTATTCACTCCACAAATTGCTCCAAATTTGGCATGATCCTACAAATTAGCTCCAAAAAGTGCTACATGAGAGAAAATTTTGCCGCGCGGTGGTTCATAATTTGTCGTCATCGACTGTCCCATCGCAAATCGTAATCAGTGAGAACTGGTGGGCTTATGGTTTGTAAACGCGGTGGGGCAATGTGCGATTGTGATATGGCGAACCTGATGGAACTATTAACCAGAAATCATAAACTTATCGCGTTTGGGATCCTTTTGTAATTTGCAATCTGTGGAGTACCGACGGTCTTATATATGCGATACTCTATTTTGTGTGGTGTGTGATTGCAATTACGCATCACACCCTGGCTTGTTCTGGGGCCGATTTTTAATGCTGGCCCACTTGCGACATGCAATTTGCGAAATGTGGGGGCCAATGGAGGCCTGCCACTTGGCGCTTCCCCATTCACTAAAGAGCCCTACCACATCATTCTTTCTTGCCATCTATCCCAGTCAAATTAGAATTTGACTTGCTTTAACTTCTTCATACGAGCTCGGATTCGAGTGTCATTCACACTGTTGGAATTAGGATGACAAGTTCTTCAATCGAAAGCTAAGTTTATAGAGATTATGAAACTTTGAGTTTTGAGCCTAACTTTGAGCACCTGATCATTCAAGGAGGGAAGAACTAATCTTCCTTGGGAAAAATAATCCCAAATTATTTTGGAAGGAGCTACAACCGAGAAAGATACAAACTAGATATAGTATTACAACTTCTAGATGGTTTGACTATGCAAGACAACTTTATGAGCAGAATCCCAAGGTTGACCCTCCCCCTTTGGTCAACACTGATATTGAACTCTTCACGGTGAAAGAGGTAGAGATGGGTATCAAGAAGTTGGGTGTTGGAAAAGCAAAATATTTAGCTGAACTCCAAGCAGAATATCTAAAGTGGGGCTCAAATATTGTTGCACCTCGTATTACAAAAATTTTCAACATCATACAATAGGGGCTCCCCATAGATTGTACAACTAGTATGGAAATGCCTCTTTTCAAGAGCGATGACATCAATAATCCCTCCAATTATAGAACCATCATGATAACCCCTTTGTTTGAAAAGTTATTTGGAAGTATGCTAGAAAATAAAATTAGCAAGTGGGCAGAAGAAAGAGATAAGCGTGTTAAAAGGCATAGACATAAAAATTCCACAGTTGATCATTGTATAACTTTAAGGCACGTCATTGAAAACGTTTGGGAGAAAAAGGAAGAAGTCTTTTGTTGCTTTGTTGATTTCAGAAAAGTGTTTGACACGATTCCTAGGGATAATATTTGGCACATAATGGAGGAGATTAGGGTTCCTAAACATTTGAGAGCAGTTTTGCTAGGTTGTATGAAGAGGTGAAAGTCAAAATTAGAACTTCAGCAGGCATTTCTGAAAGTTTCAGAAGCAATATCGGGTTCAAGTGAGGTTGCCCACTGTCTCCTACTCTTTTTGGTTTATATATCGACAAGCTTGAGGAGTGTTTAAATTCGCAAGGGGGTGATGGTATCTATTTGGGAAAGTTTGTTATAAGGCTTCTTTTGTATGTAGATGACCTTATTCTGATTGCTAAATCAGCTCTTGGTTTGCAAGAGAACTTACTATCCCTTGAGCATTTTTGTAGAAGTGTGGGGATGCAATTCAATATTAGAAAAACGAAAGTAGTGGCTTTCTATGAAAAAAGAAAACATAACCAACATAAGTTCTACTTTGAAGGCAACATTCTGGAAGAAGTTGCAGATTACAAATACCTCAGAATTGACTTCAACAAAAATCTAAGATGAGATGGTTTTAGAAAGAAAATAACTTTGGAGCGTTGGAAAGCATTTTATGCTTTTCAAAATAGGTGTAGAGAGGCAGAGTTATGGATTTGGAAAACCACTCAAACTCTTTTTGGGCTTCTAGTGATTCTACTGATTCTCTATGGTTGTGAACTATGGGCCAGCAGTACATTTGACATGCAGTGGAAACAAATTGAGAAAATTCAAAAGTGTTTGACTACAAACAAATTCAAGATTAAAAGACCAGTTCCTTATGCTATCTTGTTAAGTGAAACAGGGGCTACTCCTATTGAAGCAATTGCTATGGTGCGAGTCACAAGGTATTTAAAAAAGATTGAGAAAATGGAAGAGGGTAGATGGCATAAGGTTGTCTTTAATGACATATTGTGCAACATAAAAAAGACTTGGTTGCAACAAAATAACAAATGGTTTAGTAAATGGGTTATTTGCTTGAACACATTTCCCAAAAACAACAAAGAGATAAAAGCTTTTGCTATGGATAAATTCCACAAGTGTACTTGGGATAAGGAGCTAGGAAGAAAGAAAAAGTATTATATTTAAGTGTTTAATCCCACTCATAGTCATCAACCAAAAGTATACATAGAGGCCAATATCTCTTGGAGAGCCAAAATTCTTATTGCTCAGTTAAGGACTAATTCTGATCAACTCCATTGTGAAACATGGCATTGGAAAATGCCAGAAGTGTGGGAGGGAAGAGTATGCATTTTTTGTTCTTTCATAAAAGTGGAAACAAAAAATCATTTCATTTTAGAATGTGAGGCCTTAAAAAACAACAGGGAAAATTATGCAGATATGTTGGCAGCTAGCTCTTGGGATAATCTATTTAGCGAGGGGTTTGTCGAGAAGCTGGGAGCATTTATTATGAGGCTTCACAGAAAAAAGGGCCAATTACATCAAGTAGATGTAGCAGCAATCTGTCCCATAGGCTATCTTTAGCCTCGTGGACGTTAAAATAATTTTATTTATTTATTTCTTTCTTAATACTAATCTAGATGATGGAACCATCTGTGCTCACATAATGTCTCACTTCAGCACAGATATGCTTCTAAAACTTGTAAAGGAAATTATTTGGTTGTTCTGTGAGAACAAGTGTTCTTGTGAGGCCATTTCTTGGTTTGCTACATTTAATCATCAAATAATCTTTATCAAAATTTTAATTTTGGAGTTAATGAAATTGTTATTACTAATACAAAATGTATTTATTTCCCTTAAATATTCCTAATGTAAGAGGATTGTGATATGAAAATATAATATTTGCAATTCCATTAATTTGAAATGATTCTTATCATATTTAGGCTTAAAATATTTACTTCACTTTCCATTAGCTGGAAAGGGGCTTATTACCCCTCATTTTAGTAGGGGTTCCTATAGCCATTTTTTATATTAGGAAACATCATTGTAATGCTAGGGAACACATGACCTCATGTACAAGGTGTTACGAGTGATGATGAAACTATCAGCAAAGAGATGCCAGCGGAGTGCATGGGTCTTTGACCAAAATAGTTAATTGCAACTGTAGCAAAGTATGCCACATATTATTGTGAAACAATGCTAAAGTTGAATGTCAGGGAGGTTGTTGAACTTAGTGGGAAGTTATGACTCCCGTTGGTCAATTTGAGGCTCACATTGAAAGATGGTAATTCAAATTAATGTATTGTTTCCTTCTTCGAAAATGAGAGATGATTGCAACATAAATGAATATGAAACTACCTAGAGAAAGAGATTCTTTGAGAAATCCACTTGAAGAAAATTTAGATACTAAACCATGATGATGTGTAGATGTCATGGTGGACAATGTCAATAGAAAACAAATGGAGATTATACACTTACCATCATTGGAGAAAAATTATGGTGGTGGTACTCAAAACAAACTAAGGTTAGAATGCCCCCAAAGTCAAAAGGATGTTTAGGGGAGTGATAGGTGGTTGCTTTGATTGAAAAATGTGGGTCAACTGCAATACAGTGTGATGGCTAAGGTGGAGGCTCATAACACAGATCCAATATTGAGTAGGCATGGAAAATATGTAATTTCTCCAACCAAGGGAGACTTAGGATTGTTGCTAGGTAGTATGTGAAGAACACAGTGAATGATGTGTTTCTTTCTTCCAAAGAATCTTTGTACACTTTCCAAAATAATATAATGATGGTTTCAAATGTACAAACATGAAGATAGGTTCCCCAACATGCAGTAGCCTACATGAGGGTGTAAGGAAGTAACTATAGAGGGTGGGAGCCCCATTGGCTGGTCTTAGCATGGGGGGTGATGAATGGACGACAATTGTGAAAATGGTCTATTGCTAGTGGGGGTATCAGAGGCCAAGGGAAAAACACAATGGAACATTTATGATGATCAAACTAATGGGTGTTCGAGAATAAAAAGGGGGGAGTTAGAAATGAGATGAGGAAGAAGCATGAGGAAATGACTTGAGTCATATGACCAAATTATTCTCGGGTGAGGTAATGCAACATGGATACTAGTAATGCAAAGGATAAGACTATGTGGGGAAATCCATGGGGGTGGAGTAACCACTGAATATGAATGTTTACCAAGTGTAAAAGGAGGGTGTGCGCAAATGTGGTTAGGGTGTGGGGTCCTTATGGTGAATGAAAGGGGAGTGAAATAGAATCTTTGAATGCTCAGAGGAGAATCTATTAGGCCATTTGAAGAAAATGATACCTCAAGTGTGGGTGTGTTGCTTTACATGCAGGGAATCGACGCAAGCAAAAAATTGATCATGCAATCATGAGCCAAAAACCCCAATTGAAAGCATAATAGTAGATACATGAAATAATCTAAGCAAATATTGTAATAAGGCAGAGATAAAATATGGCGCACTTGAGTAGAATCACGAGTGATGAGAGTATTAAGAGAATTTTTATGTCATGGAGAAAGGAAGATGGAAACATGAAGTGGGCCTTGCACATGGTGCTTTAGGTATGAATGGTTTGGGGAATAGAGCTCATTTTCTCCCAAATGATTGAGAGGAAGTTTGATGATGGGGTGTACAAAAAGGGGACGAAGCCCACAATGGCACCTCACCTGGTCATTGGTGAGGTGGTGAATTGAGAGCTTGATTGTGAAAGATATAGTTGATGGTTCATTAGAAGGTGGTGCCAATGATTTAAATTAGGATTAAAGGCATCATAATGATAAGTGAAGCTGTCCCAAGGGGTGGTAAACGAAGTCTTATATTGATCTACATAGTGGATTTGAATTTGGTTATAGCTTGAGAAACCATGCATGAAGAATATAGTTTCATGCCTAGCATAAGAATCAATGACTTGGTCAACGAATGGTGTGGAAAATTATCCTTTCAACATCCTTTGTTTAGATTGTGGAAATTTGTGTAGATTTGAATGGTGCCCTTTTTCTTCATGATAGAGATGGGGTTAGAAATCCAAGAGGTGTAAGTGATAGGTAAATGAACCTAGCTTTATGCAGCTTGTTGATTTCAACTTTGATAGGAAAAAATTTATATGGGTGCAAAGGACTCTGCTTATGGCAAATAGTAGAAGTGTTAGGCCAAGTGTCAATGTGGTGTTCCACAATGGTAGGACTAAAACCAAGGATTTATGGATAAGACTAAGCAAATATGTTATGGTATTCCTGGAAGAGGGCCTTATAGATGATAACCTATTTTGTGAGCATGTTGAATTTAGTGCTATCTCTTCAAAATCACCAAACTCAGTCAAAATATCGACCTTGATGGTATGGGATATGTTGGCCATATTTCCTTCTTAAAAGACATTTGGTGTAGGAATGGGGTTCTTGAACCAACCAACATGTCCCAGGGGAATGAAATCCTTTGTTTCTACTACACGTATATCAGTCATAGGTGGAGTGAGAGGGGAAAATGCTCCTTAAGGTAAGAATAAGTAATGATGATTCATGGCATGCCAAAGACACTTAGGTTCTACCATTAGAGGATGTCTTCATTGGAGTGGAAGATATCCAAGCAATATGGTGGAATTATAGATGAATCGTGAAGTTGAGGTTGGTGCGTGGAAGTATTAGTGGATGTATAAGTATGTGATATCATGTTAGATCCTATAGTGCTAATGGAGGAGGAAACAACATATATGGGGTCGGTCCACACTATCTTAATTGGTGCTACCAATGTATTGGATGAAGCGATCCTAACACCATGAAATGAGGAGTAGATGATCGATATCATTTCCCCCACATAGGATTAATGATAGTATATATGGTCATTATTATGTGTGTCATTAGTAGTAGATGACGAAGGAATATCTTGTTGTGGTTTAGGTGGGAATGTAGTTTGAACCTTCAATGGTTGTGCCAGTGTGGCGGGAGACACACTAAGAGTGGGGTCATTCCTCAAGGTGGTCAAGGTATTTGGGGTGCCACAAGTAGCCTCAATTTGAGGTGGATTAGGATCTTGATGAGAGGTATCTAGAAACTAAGCCATATGATGTGAGTGGTATGCGATGATTAAGGGAAAAATATAGGTAAGATGAGTGTCATCATTGCATAATGCAAAATGGCATGCCATCCATTGATTAACATGAGTAGTGATGCAATAGATGTTAGATGGTGCATCATCAACATCCAGGGTTGGTAGAAGTGATGGTTTGATTGTGGTTACATTATAGATGGAGACTAATGCATCTTGATATCGAGGGAGATTGGTAAAATTATGGGTATAATGCTTGTGTTGTGCAAAAATGGCACATGGGTGGTTTGTAAACAAACTCTTATTGTGTGTAGGAGTACTTCCATCAACTGTGGGAGTGTAAGTAAAGGTGGTTCCAAAGGGGTGTGAAGGAGATTCTTCAACTCTTGAAGAATGAGACATCGACTAGTACAGTGCCTATGTGTATCACAAAGGGTGCATGGGGGACTCACCCTAGGAGTAGATGGTGTTGAAGCATCTACCTTCTTTTTCTGTTTTCTCCCTACCTTCTTTGTAGTGCCCTCTTTTATCCTTGTGATGGTAGGTGTTTCCGAAGGAGGGGAGTCCCCCAAAGATGAGGTAGAGGTGATCTTACCAACATCCATGGCCACTGGCATAACTAAAGTGGAAGGTGTAGCCAAATTCTAGATGGGCAGTGCCAGAGCCATGCTTGGTAAATTGACTATCGCCATCACTTGATTGTGAGACAAAACCAGGTGATGTGTATAGGAATGGGGTTTTCATGATTACATATGGTGAAAACGTTGTGTCACTCATGAGAGCCATATCCAAGTTGGTTGTGTTTGGTTGACTAGCTCGAGATGATTTACAACAAGAGGTGGTTACTACACACATAGGCATCGACTTCGATATGGGCATGTAAGAGGGGTCTCCTGGGTAGGTACCTAAGAGAGTAGAATCCTTGAATATGTTGGGCCCAACATTGGTGGAGAGAACCGATTTTTGTTGTCATCCCCCAAATGGTAACAAATTATCAGGTGAGGGAGAGGTTATTGTCTCATAGCGTGTAAGTTGGTTGATGATGACGTTCTTTCCATTGTGAGGAAATCTCATTTCCAGGAAGATTGATGATGCCAAAATATTCATGGTGTACATATAACTTCATCCAAATAAGATATTATAATTTAGGAGGGAAAAAGGACCCTGATTTCAATGGGGACTATTTTGCTAGTAACTTCTACTAACACAATCTATAAGAGTTCTTCTAACTATGAAGGGGGACCATCATATGCCCTTAGCATAATGGATGAGGTTACAAGCTTGGGAGATCCCAACTTCTTCCACACAGTCTTCGACATGATGCATGTGGATGCACCCTCAACAATAATGCAATGATGTATGGTGATGTTACGTATGATGGCCAAAATCTGGAAAGCAACTATTGAGGCGAAAATGGGCTTCAAGATGTTTTAATTCCCATGGATCACTATGAGCACAAGGGGAAGATCATACTCCAAAGTGAAGTTTACCACTTCAAGTCTTGGTTCTAAAATCTGTTGCTAGAAAAAAATGTCATCCACGTGGCAAATGAAAAACAATTCTTCTGCTATAGTTGTTAATTTAACTGAAAAATAACCTTATTAGCTTGCGAATATGTAGGAGTGGGAATGTTGAGAAATCAATGTGCTTATGAAATGAGGGTTGATTTCTCTTTGCATGATAATTACTTGTGAATTTGTTGACTTCTTTATTATTATGTTTTTATTCTTTCATCAAGAAATTACTAAGATATAAAACATGAAGATCGCAAGAGACAAAGAACACAAGAATATAGGCTCTCCAAGCCCTCTTAGCATGATAATTACTTGTGAATTTTTTGACTTCTTTATTATTATGTTTTTCTTCTTTCATGAAGCAATTATCAAGATATAAAAACATGAATATCACAAGAGATAAAGAACACAAGAATATAGGCTCTCCAAGCCATAGCCAAAACCCCACAATGGGGAAAATCTAGAAAAAAATCTTCTTATAGAATCAGATCAAAGTCAGATACTCAAAACCAAAAACCAAGAAAAATACCTCCACAACAACCCCAAGTCAAACCTCCAACTTTTGTAAAACTTGCATCATCATGTCTCTAAAGCTTACATCAATATACAACTCTGAAGCTCACATTAACCACAAGAAAGATATCTCAGAAAGATTCCATCAACCATTGAGGAAACATCACAGGAAACTCATATCAATCACATAAGATACGCCACAAGAAATTTGCATCAATTGCAGAAGGCAAGCCACAGGAAAATTCACATCAATTGTAGAAGGCAGATCACAAAAAATTCACATAAACTTCAAAGGATGAGTCATAGAAATTCACATCTTTTCTAGATCCCATAACACAAAAAAAATTGTCTATTATGCTCCATATAAATTCGCATATCCTTGCCACAGAAACTCGCATATCTTGCCACAACACATCAACTAACTGCTTGCCAAAATGAAGGAGTACTTATGCCAATATATAATTGTTTATCTATGTGAAGGGTCACGTCCCTTGGGAAGGATGACTTGTCCATTTGGAGGGCCAACTAGGTCTTGTCGAGGACAAAAAATATTTTTCTCTTTTTCTAACAATAAGTCCAAATGAGACTTTAACTCTTTGACTCATAATAAATTTTATTTTGAACCAATAAATCCTAGAAGCATGAAGAACATGCTTATCAAACAAAATATAATTTTTTCTTCATTCTTTCTCTTCTTTTTTCTTTTCACATCATATATATAATGATACAAGTACAATGATAGTTATGAAGACCGAACCTAGTTACATTTTCCAACACTCCCTCTTAACTAGGGAGATATTCATAATTAGACAATAGGATACAATGAAACTCTCAAATTGAAATATTCTCATGAGAAGAGTCAGATTAATAAGCCATCTTCAAGCACCAACATTATAACCAACATTATCAATCTACAATCTAGAAATTCCTTGACTAACAAGTACTATCTCTTGACTAGATTAGAGCACAATGCTGGAAGGCATACATTTGGACACCATCATCACAACCTCTCAAGGCACATACCCCATTCAAATGTTAATCAGGTATGTCCTTCTAGGACTATTGTTATCTTGGATTCCAAATCCTTAAAGCATATCGATCCTCTTTGACTACTGTTATCTTGGATACCTTGCCCTATCCTCAAAGAGTATCGGTGCTTAGGACTACTTCCTATCTTGGATTCCCAATCCTCAAGGAGTATTGGTCCCAGGTGCTTATCCATTCCTCCATTCTCCCTACCAATTCCTTCATTAGACTTACGATTATTAGTCATGTCCTAGTGCGTGACACATGGAGAATACGGTGTCCATCATCACTCCCTCTCAACTAGGGAGACATAACCACAAGCCTTAGCTTGTCTCATACTTCATCATTACATTAGCTACTTAATATTTTGTGGAGATGTAGTTCTAGTTGCAGGGCTCCTTTCTCGTGTTATATCATATTTGAGCTTCGACCTTCCTGGATGCCAAACATATTACAGAGCCAAATTCTTTCACATTCTATATTCATGACAGGGTTTCTCGGCTCTTAACAACATCACATCATATCAAACTTTGACCTTTTTGGATCTTATCAATCATCATACAACTTTGTCATCAATTGGTTCATATATCATCTTAAAGGAACCAAAATTCCTCACTGTTGCTAGCACATGCCTTCTATCCCTACATGGAAATATCCAGTCCTCATGCTCTTCCAAGACATCATCAGTGCCATCCACTCAATCCATGTTCTTTCAAATCAAAACAAACAATTTTCGATCCAATTTCATCAGACAATTTATTTCAATTTCTATCTTTCTAGCCTCTTTACAAGTTTTTGCAATATGTCCTTCCAAGGAGCCAAACCATATCCCATCATTATCAATGTTGTGAGATCACAGGGCCCGGGCCTAGTCAAGGTGTGAAATTCTTCTACTACTTGCTCCCTCTAAGGACAACATTCCTTTGCATGGTCTATCTTTATGTTGTGTTGACGGTGTTGGACCCACCAACAAAGGAGATCTCCCCAGTATGAAGTACCAACTAGACCTCACGCCATTTTTTATAGGAGTCTCATCCAGTACAATGGCCCAGTTTCCATTATCTTAGATATTTTCCTTAGCTCTTGTCTTTTAGCACGATAGAGTGTTATGCTTGTATCTTCAAAAAGAGAGGTGAGTATGCTTGGTGAGTACGTAATGTAACTTTGTATCTAGGTTCTCTTACTGTAAGGGAGAGGGAAAAAGTGAGCCTTTAGATGAGAGGTAGTAATACCACCCAAGGAGAGACACACGCGAAAACCACAAGGTTATGCCCATCATCCAACGGAGTAGTCCACAATGGATGCGACAACCGTTAAAACCAAAGTGTAAGGGAAAACATGTACACCATCCAGAGGAGTAATCCACACGGGGGGTGATGGTCGTTATAACTGAGAAAACAAGAATGGTTTGTCTAATGTTCAGTGGAGTAGTCCACATGGATGAGACAATAGTGATAAACAATACAACACATATTCAACAATGTAAGTACTATAATAACCAAAGTAGTTCAACTATCTTAGTACAGGTTAAGAAAACATGCATTACAAATGTTTAAAGAGTAGTCTTACAAACATCTAAAAAACATGTGTGAAAATGTGCTGGCCTGAAAAGACTTATGAATTAAGCAAAGTTCCCAAGACACATCTGTACACCATACATCACTAGTCCTAGTAGTGGGACATTGGAGCCACTCCTCGTTCATCAAAGAACAAACTATAGTCTCCCAAGGCTATGTGGGAGGAGCCAAGGTGAAAATTTGTTTGCTCATACAATGAGAGGGGTATATATAGCCAAGGGTGATGTTTGACCCTTGTGATTCTTGAACTACCCTTGTGACTATTCAACTTCCCATGACTTTTCAACTGACATGAATCTTCGACTTCTGTGTGCATCCATTGGACTTCACTTTACATTAAATTAAGTTACAATTGATATGGCCCATAATGGTGATGTGGCCAAGACAACTCATGACATAACTCGACATGACACTGCTGACATCTATTGGCTGACTATGGTGTCCATGTCAAGTTCTTGCACTGTTGAGTGATGGATGTACTTTCGGTGTGTTTTGTCTTCTCCTTCGCATGGCATGGTGTTGCAAGGTCTTTGATGGTATTGGTCTTGCTTGATGGTTCAATGCATGTCTTCGTTTTGCTTGTTGCTTGATATGCTTGGTACGTCCATCCAATTGCAAGCAACGCTTCTAGCATGTGCGATCCTTCTTCATCATGTTAATCATCTCACCATGATCTACCAGTGTATATGTTCTTGCAATTCACTCATGACGGGACGACATCAAATCCAAAACCTCCTATTCTAGAATGATGCCTTGTTCTCGTGTTCTGGGTGACAAGGACGGAGGAAAACTCACTGAGACAACGCAGAGCGCAGCTCAGGCTAGAATGAGGCATTCCGGGAGGAAAACTTGCACTGTCGGGAAAAACTGTGCAGTGTTCATTGGGAGGGAGGATTGTGTAGTGAGAGTCACCAGTGTCAGCTTCAAGGTGGGATCCTGAGGGAGACAACTTCTGCAAAATTTTCAGAGGGAAGAGAGAGTGGGCTGCAGAGGAACTGTTGGCCAGTTCTACCCAGTTATCAGAGTGAGGACAGAGCAGTGTTGTAGAGGAATTGTTGGTAAGTTCTGCGCAATTTCCAAAGGGAAGACAAAGTAGGGCTACAAAGGGACCTATTGAACATGACTACGCAATTTCTGGGAACAGTGCAAGACAGGTAGCAGGGGAGCTGCCAGACATGTCTGCGCAATATTTGGAGGGGGGGTAGAGCAAGGTAGCAAGGGTCATCTGGGCAGCTCTGTGCAATTTTCAGGAACAATGCAGAGCAAGAAAACAGATGACCAGCTAGGAATGTCTACGCAATTTTGGGGAACAGTGCAGACCTAGGTCTCAGAGCAGTGTAGGCTTCTGGGGGGCAAGGAGGAGGGTTTATGTATGTGCTTTGATAGATGCATAGTTTAGTTGGATAGGGAGGCAGTTTTTGCACAATTCTGGGTGGCAGACAGGCTGCTCACTTCTAAGATTGCGCAGTGCAACTGACCTGGAGGACAACGTCAAGCACTGCGTATTTTCGGGAAGCAGGATCACTGAAGGTTGGGACTATGCAATGCAACTCAGTTGGGGTCCGGCAGAAGAGGGTTATCTAGTCGGGTGGGTTTTCAGGAAAATGTCTAAGTGTCGAAAGCAAGAAAACTTGTGCAAACTAATATTGTGAATATACACTTAGCATACTCGATGACGAGACAAGATCGACCACCATAACAACGAGACAAAAGATGCCCTCAGTGAGACTGTTTTGGAGTTGAGAGCGACAAGTGCAACATTTGTGGTAGACCTTCAGATGACCGTGATGACGCTTGTGCGACATTGTTTACAACTTTGTGTGCGAGTACGATGGATGTTTACATAGCGAAGAGAACCCAAACACACAAAGACAGATCTTCAAACTCACCAGAATAAATCACAAGCATGGCAAAGCAATCAACATTTCGAAAGATGATCGCTAGTCAAACAAGCAAAAGTTGAAAATGACTTCACAAGAGCTCATGGTGTGAGCTCGAGTGTTTGCAACCATCAAAGGAAAAACCAAGGAAGGATCCAGAATTTGGATGCAAGCCAAAATTTTGGAGGGTGTTGCATCTACTCCAACACTTGGCGAGACATGGGTTGAATATCGGCTCTTTTGTTTTGGTTCATTTACACTGCAGGGCCTTGGCCTTTCATGGAGTATTGATTTTTTGTGCAGATTAGTTCGGCTTCCCCACTTACCCCGCGGACAGACACGATTCACCTTGTACCGACTCAATTGAACACAATAAAGAAATTCATCCAGATCAAAGTGTTTCAAAGCGGGAAGGGTAATTTGGCTCGCGAGCTTAATATTTCAGAGTATAAATTTTCATCTCTGGTGTTTCTCTACTGTGAGAAGGCTTGGACAGTACCTTGACAGAGTCATGTAGGACCACAAACATTTCTCCACTACTAGCGAGCCTGGACAGTACCTCGGTGGAGTTTCTTGCTTCACCTCTATGTGTAGGAAGCCTTTCTCTTCTTTCGCCTTTGTTATTTTTTTTTGAAAGAGGACTGTGCATAGGCACTTATTTATTTTTGGGGTGGAAGAGGTATCCCAACTCACTGAGAGCAGAATAGGTTGTTCCTTCAAAGAAGCATGTAAGACCTTTGATTCAAGTTTTCTCGTTTATATTTTCCCCTTCTCTATTTCTACTAGTTGGATAAGCTTGAACACAGAGAGAAAAAAACTGAGTATAGGCATGAGGTTCCCCAGACTGGATACGGGTTCATGGTTTGAACAAAATTTTCCTTATAGACGGATCATATTTTCCTTCAAGACTTAATAGGCCAAAAGTTACAACTAAACACAAAGAAGACGGACACAAGACTGACCAAGCACTGCAGTGTCACAAGACTCTTTGAACTTCAGCCACATACCCATTCAGAAACCAGAACATAGGTCTAGGTATAACACTTATTCGCGCAGTGAACAAAAGGAAAACTCAACATGAAAGGGAAAAACAATATGAGAGGAAAGGAGTACACAACAAGAAAACAAAACTAGAAGACAAGAAAGCAAAAAGACGAAGGCAAACAAGATGTAAAACTAGAATAAGAAAAACATGACAGACTACAAATGCAAGATGATTGCAAGGAAGGTAAAACCAAGATGCAACTAATCCTACTCCTATTCTAACCACTAAATGTTTGGGGTTACGTGAAATGAAATTTCCAATGACGCCACTATTGTTGCTCCCGACCTGCACCCACAAAGATACAAACAATTAGAACAGACGAAAAGTCGTGTGCAACAGAAAATACAAAAACTTGAACCAACTGCACACAGAAAGGAAGGTCTTGCCGATGGGAAAAAAATGTGTCACAACCACCAAATACACATGCCTACCTCTATGATGGATACCATTATTCAACAAACCTCGAAAGCCTCTGGCGAGTGTGTCTTTGTCTACATCGAGCTTCTTAGCAAGCATGAGGAAGGATTGAAGCTTGTTACCTGCATCATGGCCTACCAAATAAGATTGTTCCGGCCATTGAGTGATTGGATCATAAAATTCATGACGGTTGTTTGGACACCCTCGTGATCTATGAAAGGGTGAATTTTTGATTTGATAGACGAGATCACGATGGGAATCTTGTAAGGAAAAATATGTCTGATCATTCTCAACAGTGATGCCAAGACAATGAGGGCTTGCCATAACTAGCAATTGTCATTGGATGTGTTGTTGGGAAAATGATAAGCTGAATGACAGTCACCCAAGATAGAGGAATGATCATATGAGTTGGTTGAAATATCAGATTCCTAGTTTGAGATGAACAAAGACAAATTCATTTGAACAATCTTATGAACACTCTGAACAATGGAACCAAGTTCAGTGTGAGATAGATATGACGGACCACATTCTTGCAATTGGTGAAAAATTATGCAGGAACCATGGTCATCACAACAATGTAAAAAGGATACCCGCACCGTGAATGCGTGAAACCAGTTGGGGCGTGGCGAGTGAAGAGGAACTTGATTTGTGTGATAGCTTGTGCGTTCATCATCACCCTGATAGATTTTTGTTGTGATGAGTGGACAAATTTGCAGTACAAGGATTGCAAGAAGACCAAGGAGTTGATCATGAAAAGGAAAATTCGATAAGTATGATCACGGGCAAAGATAGCATTTGAGATGATCCACTTCAAAATTCCATGATTTCATGAGGGATGGACACTCCCATCCCGAGTTTGATGCAAGAGATGTGCATGAAGACCGATGCGTTGTGACAGATTTGTGAATTCGGTCATAAGTGAAAATTTGAAAATTTGAGAGATCGAATTTGGGATACCAAACATTTTTTACACGTGAATTCACATTGAGTGCAACCATGTAGATAGACAGATTGTGTGTGAGAAACCAATATGATTGGGTTCTGGGGGCTTACTTGAGTCATGAGGTCTTGACATAACCATCAACAGACGTTGAAGTGCCTCGACTCCCTCGCACGTCCCGAAACTTTCCAGAATTGCGGAATCATATTTTGAAGCTTGAAATAGATCATGCATGGCTTGAGGATGGTTGTTGTTGTTGATTTCAAAATTTCTCTCAGGATGGCAGCAATCTCTGTCAAAGGTTGCACTAGATTTTTTAGGTTTAGCAAGCTGAATCAAAGAGTTGACTTCATGCAAGAGAAGAGATGACGAGGAATGGGAAGTACCTGATTAAACTGTTTTAAACTTCATCATGGATAGCCTCACCGCCTTGTGTCAATTAAGGGGATAACTCATCGAATGAAGAAGTAAGAGAACATGGAGTATTTCCGACGCATGTGGATACATTGTGAATGGTAGGAAACACAAGCAAGTGAGGTGAAGAGGGAGTTTCGATGTGAATGTCTTCTTTGACTGGAGCACATTCTAGATCTGAGTTAGAGTCTTCATGAGAAAACGGAAGATCACATGATGTGCTTGATCGAAAGAATTAATTGTACATGATGTTCCACTGAGATTAACAAATTGATAATCGTTCATGAATGGGACCTCATTGTTTTGATGCATAAAATTTTGAAATAGTGAGGGAAGATTGATAGTGTCCTCACCTTTATGCTCCTATGCTTGTGTGATTTGACTGCCTTGCGCCTGATCGCAATTTGAGCCAGCAACTTGAGAATCAAGAGAATGCGAACAACTGGCTGGTGAAGTGGGTTGATCAAGTGAGTCATGGTACAAGGAGTCATGGCTTGTAGATGATGAGGATGGAAGAGAAGCAGATCAAATTCGAAACTTGAGTTATGAAAAGTGACGTCCTCTTGTGGAATGGAGGAGTGAGTCTTTGTTAGAGGCTTCGTAAGCCATTCTGGAACTTCCTCCATAGAAGCGGGAGACGGATGAGAAGATGGGCTAGGGATGTGTTGCGCAATGCAAATTTCTCAACTTTGCAATCACCGCAAAGGGGTATCCACATCGGGACCGGAAAAGGAGGAGGAAAAGGAACAGACGGGGTGTCGGGCTCTTCCTCTGCAATCTAAGGTGCCTCATGGTTCACAAGAGTTGGGGAGAAAGGGAAATCAGGAGGTTCACCATATTGAGAACTATGAACCAAGCATTTAAACTCTTCTCCCACGAAGTCAAATTTCACAATTTGTTCAGGAATTTCATAACAGAGGTGAAGGAAGCTATCAACAAAGTCCTCAACTAAATCGTCAAGCTCGATTCTTAAATGGTATATTTTTTCATGGAAATCCTAGTGGCTATACTCATCGAATGTTTTAGTCATCATTTTGGCAAGCTGACCAAATGAATCGATAGAGGCAAAGGCTAATGTGTGACACCATTTCCTAACATGACCTTCGAATGTGAGGGTGAGTAATGCAACCTAGACATCTCCAGACTTTATTCCGTGACGCTTGCAAAAAGTAAAAATTGATGCACATGGTAACGAAAAGATGGTTCACCCTCACCACTAAGCTTCAACTTGGATAGGTCATGGATAACTTCCGCGGGGATGGTACATTCTAACTATATAGAAAGACATCTCAGGATTATGATGTCAGGAAGAGCCATTTTTAAAATAATAAGAGATTCAAACCTGACTCTACGTGCACAACCTGTCGTCTGGCCCTCCTTCTAACGCCATTTTCTTGATGGTGTTGGACCCTCCAACAAAGGGGATCTCCTCCGTATGAATTCCCAACTAGACCTCACATTGTTTGGTGTATGAGTCCCATACGGTACGATGGCCTGGTTGCCATTATCTTAGATATTTTCCTTAGCTCTTATTGTTCAGCATGAGAGTGTTATGCTTGTACCTTCAAAAAGCGAGGTGAGTATGCCTGGTGAGTGCTTAATGTAACTTTGTGTCTGAGTTCTCTTACTGTAAGGGAGAGGGGAAAGTGAGCCTCTAGATAAGAGGTAGTAGTACCACCTAAGGAGAGACACGTGAAAACGACAAGGTTTTGCTTAGCATCCAGCGAAGTAGTCCACAACGGATGCAGCAGTCGTTAAAGCCAATGTAAGGGAAAGCACACACACCATTCAGCGGAGTAGTCCACATAGGGGTGACGGTCGTTATAAATAAGAAAACAAAAATGGTTTGTATAATGTCCAGTAGAGTAATCCACACAGATGAGAGAACAGTGATAAACAATACAACACATCTTCAACAATGTAAGTCCTAAAATAACCAAAGTAGTTCAACTATCTTAGTACAGGCTAAGAAAATATGCAGTACAATTTTTTAAAGAGTAGTCTTACAAACATCTAAAAAACATGTGTGAAAATGTGCTAGCCTAAAAAGGCTTCTGAATTAAGCAAAGGTCCCAAGACACATCTGTACACCATACATCACTAGTCCCAGTAGTGGGACATTGGAACCACTCCTCACTCCTCAAAGAAAAGACTACAGACTCTCAAGGCTATGTGGGAGGACCCATGGTGAAAAGTTCTTTGCTCATACAATAGGAGGGGTATATATAGCCAAGGGTGATGCTTGACCCTTTTGATTCTTGGACTACCCTCGTGAATGTTTAACTTCCCATGACTTTTCAACTAACATGACTCTTCGATTTTTGTGTGCATCCATTGGACTTCACTTTACATTACATTCATTTACAATGGATATGGCCCATAATGGTGATGTGGCTGAGACAACTCATGACACTCTCGACATGAAACTGTTGACATGTACTGTGGTGTCCATGTCAAGTTGTTGCGCTACTGAGTGATGGATGTACTTTCAGTGTGCTTTGTCTTCTCCTCCGCATGGCATGGTGCTGCGGGGTCTTTGATGGTATTGGTATTGCTTGATGGTTCAATGCATGTGTTTCTTTTTCTTGTTACTTGATATGCTTGGTACGTCCATCCAGCTGCAAGCAAGGCTTCTAGCATGTGCACTCCTTCTTCATCCCGTTCATCATCTTGCCATCATCTACCAGTGTACCTGTTCCTACAATTCACTCATGACAAGACGACATAAGATCCAAAACCTCATAGTCTAGCATGATGCTTTGTTCTCGTGTTCTGGGTGACAAGGAGGGAGGACAACTCACTGAGACAACACAGAGCACAACTCAGGCTGGAATGGGGCATTCCAAGAGGACAACCTGCACTATTGAGAAAAACTGCACAATGATCATTGGGAGGGAGTATTATGTAGTGACAGTCACTAGAGTCAGCTACAAGGTGGGACCCTAAGGGAGACATCTTCTACGTAGTTTTCAGAGGGAAGACAGAGCGGGTTGCAGAGAGACTGCTAGTGAGTTTTACACAGTTTTCAGAGGGAAGACAGAGCAGTGCTGCAAAGGAACTTCTGGTTAGTTCTGCCCAATTTCCAGAGGGAAGACAAAGTAGGGCTGCAGAGGGACCTGTTGAACATGACTACGCAATTTCTGGGAACAATGCGGGATAGGTAGTAGGGGAGCTGCCAAATATGTCTACACAATTTCTGGAGGCAGGGTAGAGCAAGGAAGCAAGTGTCATGTCCCTTCCTAAATTATTTGGAGCAATATTAATTTCTAGATTTTGGGGCAAATTTTGGAGGTGATGGGGGGCCATTCGATTTTATTAGGAGGCTAGACTTAGTAGAAGTTATTTCAATGTGGTTAAGTATACATGGGGGCCACCCATACTAGGGGAATACACATTCCCTAGTTCGATTTGCATGGAGGGGAAATCGATAGTTAGGTGAGGGCCCACGATGGAGGGAAAATAGAGGGAAAATTGCTCCATGAAATCTATACGAAGAAGGCAACTCTCCTCATTTCGATATGTTAGCATTCAGACATATTGAACCCAATCTTAGTTGCTCAAGCTATTTATTCAGGTTACTGTGTTGTTTCGCAGATGAGTGTCTCCAAGCAAAGATCTCAACCCTTGCTTTGATGAACTTCGAGTGCCAACCCTAGGAGGGAGTTCTGCTTCATTCCAAATTGTACCAGCTGTAGTGAGTCGAGTTGCAACAACAAGAAGTCGAGTTACAACAACAAGGGGAAGTAACAACTAGGATGTTGAGTTACATCCACAGGGAAAGGACCAGCAGAAGGGCCGAGTTACAACAACAAGAAAGTATAAACACAAGGGTCGAGTACAACAACAGGAGGTTGAGTAACAACAATGGGGTTGAGTTCTAGAGTAGGGAGAGTAACAACAACACATAACCGAGTTACAACTACAATGAAAGGAGTAGTAGGAGGCTGAGTAACAGTAAGGAGGTTGAGTTCCAGCAGTAGGGAGAGTAGCAGCAATGTAGAATAGGGAGAGTAACAACAGCATAGGGGTTGCACAGTCATTGGAGTGAAATTTGTTGGGGCAACATTATCCCGAGAATTTTGGAGTTGGGGAGCTAGGAGATCATTTGGAGGGCCATTTGAGGAGGTTGGTTGTAGTTTGGAGTGCGAAGATTGACACGAGAAGTCACATCAACAAAATTCGTGTGTGGAGGAGGGACAAGTTGTGAAGGGTCAATTTTTGAAGTTTGGAACCAAGGGAAACCCTTTCTGGGTTATTCTAGGTTTTTGGTAGGGAGTAGGCTCCTAATTTTATATAATTTTCTAGGCACTCTAGAGTGGGAAAATCAGGGGGCGAAGTCAAGAAATAATGTAGTTTGGAGCAACAACGCTTTTTTCAAGAGGAGTTGATTATGGTTGTCGTTGAGCTTCCTGGTATTCATCACCTGGTGCTTGTAGCTTGCCATTGAGGCACGCCCAGGTGCACCACTCCCATATTGTTGTACTTTCCTCCTAGATTATAATAAAATGGCTCAGTTGTTGGTTATTCCTAGACTTTTATTGGGTGTACATTGTTCGTTTCAATTTTATGGTGTTGTTTTAATTGTTTTCTTGCATAGAACTATTTTTCCTAGTTTGGGACATTAGAGCAAGGATCATTTGGGAAACTCTGCGCAATTTTGAGGAATAGTTTAGAGCAAGACAATGGATGGCTAGTTCGGCATGTCTACGCAATTTTGGGAAACAGTGCAGACCCAGGTCTCAGAGCAGTGTAGGCTTCCAACGGGCAAGGAGGAGGGTTGATGATTGTGTTTGAGGAATGTGCAGTTTAGTTGGACAGGGAGGCAGTTTCTGCACAATTCTGGGAGGCAGACATGCTGCTCACCTCTGGGATTACGCAGTGCAGCTGACCTGGAGGACAGCCTCAAGCACTGCGTAGTTCCGGGCAATAGAGCAGGGTCATTGAGGGCTAAGACTGCGCACTGTAGCTCAATCGGGGTCTGATGGAAGAGATTTGTCCAATCAGACATATTTTCAGGAAAATGGCTAAGTGTCAAAAGCAAGCAAACTTGTGCAGAATAACATTGTGAACATACACTTAGCATAAGCAATGACAAGACAACATCAACCACCACGACAACAAGACAAAAAATGCCCTCAGTGAGACTGTCTTGGAGTTGAGAGCGATAAGTGTGACACTTGTGGTAGACCTTCCGAAGACCGCAACGAAACTTGCGCGACATTGTTTAAAACTTTGTGTGTGAGTACGATGGATGTTTACATAGCAAAGAGAACCCAAACATACAAAGGAAAACCTTCAAACTCACCAGAATAGATCATAAGCATGGCAAAGCAATCAACGTGCCGAAAGACGACCACTAGTCAAATAACCAAAAGTTGAAAAGACTTCACAAGAGCTCATGGTGTGAGCTCGAGTGTTTGCAACCATCAAAGGAAAAACCAAGGAAGGCTCTGGAATTTGGATGCAAGCCAAAATTTTGGAGGGTGTTGCAGTTGTTACAACATGTTGTAACAGAGTTCTACTTCATACTCTTCAGCTTTCAATCATCAATCAATGTGAATGAGGCAATAAATAAGCTTCAATATCCATAAGGGTATTTTTAGTGAACTTTTTTCAATCTAATAGTCTTCTTTGATGCATACATCAAGCTATTCCTTCCATCACAATGTTGATGGTATGCCACATTCCTTCAAATCTTTCATTTGCTTAGTCAAGCTTTAGATAGAAGTTGCCTTGACCTGTAACCGTGGTTAGAAGACTTATGGAAGAATAGGGAGACAAATATAAAGATAATAGCATTAGTAATAATCAGAAATATGTTAAATACTAATCTCTTAAGGAAGGTTGACTCCCTCTTAATCTTGGATCCTTTTTCAACAAACCTTGTCTTCACATAAACGTGATATAACTGTAATTCTAAAGAACTAAGTTATTTTTCCTTTCACAATGGAAATAATCAATTAGAGTTTTTATTTCTAGGGTTTCTCCTTTTATTCCATACTTTTCTAGGGTTTACGAACCCTAGATGCCAAGACCTATCACTCTCAAACTATAAAGTTTTACAACCAAACAAGAGAGTTAGTTGCAAAACCCTAAATTTTAAAGTCTTCAAGATCTATCACGATAGGAATTGCAAATTTTATACAAACCTAGAAACTTTGTTGACAAGTCTTCTATACCAGAGATTTCATTATTTGACTATAGAACCTATGCCTAAGATGTAGGAGAAGACTGTCATAAATCTTGCTGAGACTAAATTCCAAAAGAGCATAAAATCAATAACCATGATCTAGAGGACTTACTTATGCACAACAATTAAGAATGATGTGTACCTCTTTTGATCTTATCTAGTACATGCAACGATAATTGCCATGTCTTACTTTCATCAAGGATACCTTAGACTTGTAGTTTTTGAACCTCAAAGAGAAATTCCTATGTCTTTCATTGCTTCAGAATCGAACAAGTTGGCTTCATGGTGAAATTCATCCTACTTATATGAATAGAAAATACGTCTAAAGGCTGCTTTGCATACAATTCTTTCATTCTCGTTTTTCAAAGGTGTCATGGGTCTTTTAATTTCTACAATGTATTTTCTGGTTCTTTAATATGTATCAAGCCTTTATACATGTCCCAATCTATTGTCCATCGATATGACAATTTCGAAAAATTTCCTATTGCCACATAGATCGTTATTCATACACTCTTCGAGTCATTCTCAAGAAAACTTATTTTGTTCCACTTCCAATGTTGTTAAGGGATTTGTATCAACAAAGCTTTTTTGAATTACACAGTGAAGATTTTATACTAACTCGCAAATCCTTGAATACAATGCCTTTTGCCACAGAGAATTTTTGTTATCATGAGATTTATCATGTCACAAAGATGTAGATGCCATGTATATCACTTTGGGTTACTTTAGAATTTGTATATAGTGCCACGAAAGTTTTTAAATGTTATTATAACACCAAAGTGAGATTCAGATGCTTGCCTCTCGCCTTGCGTTGCTTTGTATCATTGACATAACATCCCTCATAAAGAATTCATGCCACTGCCAAACTTTGGAGGAGATTAACATGTATAATAGTTGTGACTCATATCATGTATATCACTCTTATATCAAGGAAGATAACCCACTAAAAAAGAATTCATATCATTGTAGCCATAGTATAAATGCCTTGTATCATTGTTCAGAAGGAGAGGAAAATCGCATCATAGTTCAAGAGTAAGTCATTCACATTACTATTTTTTCACACCTTTAAATCATAGACCATCTATTCCACAAAAATTCACATCACTATTATGATTCAGATCACTGTAAGATAATTCGAACTGCTTAGGAGGAAATCTTGGACTTCATAAAAAAATAACCACAAATTCGGATTTGCTGACTAGGATTACCACAAATTCTTTTTGCACATTATTACTTTCAGAGATCTTTTCTTCTTTTTGTAGTTTGGATAGATGATCCAGATCTCATATTTTTTCTCAATTCTGAATACGACCCATAGACTAGGATCTTAGATTCTAATTTCTTTTATCAAGGTCCATCTTCCAACAAAGAGAGACTTGTAATAGTTATATAGGCCTCAATTTTCCGTAGTAGCAAACTTCAGCCTTCTACATATTACTAAGGAATAAAGCTTCAGATGGCTCCCATAGATATTAAGGAGAAGAACTTGCATTATTTCCCAGGAAACTCGCATATGCCAACAAGACATTTTCTTTAGAATGTCTTATATCAACTAATGTGCTTATGAAATTAGGGTTGATTTCTATTTGCATGATAATTAATTGTGAATTTGTTGGCTTCTTTATTATTATGTTTTTCTTCTTTCATCAAGAAATTACCATGATATAAAAACATGAAGATCACAAGAGATGAAGAACACAAGAATGTAGGCTCTCCAAGCCAAGGCCAAAACCCCACAAGGGGGAAAACAAAGAAAAATTTCATCTTCAAATAGAATCAGATCAAAGTGAGATATCTAAAACCCAAGACCAAGACCAATACCTCCACAACATCCCCAAGTCATCCCTCCAACTTTTGTAAAACTTGCATAATCATGTCTTTGAAGCTTACATGAATATACACCTCTGAAGCTCACATTAACCACAGGAAAGATATCTCATAAAACTTCCCTCAATGATCCAAATTGGATCCATGAAGAAAAATCAAAGAACCATGGCTGTATCAAGTCGAGATAGACTTCAAAGAATTAAGAGCAGCGATAAAAAACACCTCTAAAACTGTGGCAGTTGGCAGCCAGCATGGAACAACGAGGACCTCGGTCAAAGTGCGCTGACTAAGGCCCATGGAGACTGCGCAGGAGGCGAAACTAGCCCCTGGGAAGCCCAGACCGGGAAACGAAGGCAGTTTTTCTTAGCGCTAGTCGCGCATCGCTGGGCAAAAATCCTCGAAAAGGAGGGGCCCCGAGCGCTCGTTTGAATGACAGCCAGAAAACTGTGGGGAAAAAGGCTAAAGGCTAAGGCGGGACCCACGCTCCAAAAATCGACGGTATTTATCGGGGGCATCCTTGGGTGGTAAGCAAATTCAGCAAAAATGGAGCGATTCCACTCAGCACTCAATGCATGGCAAGCAGAGGAGAGATAAAACCACCTCTCATCGTGCGTTAACGGCCGAGCAAGTCATCCGCGCGAAATGAGCGGATGGTATTGGATCTGGGGGTTCTAGATCTAACGGCTAAGATTGTGCCCGATGGGGAGATCGGATGTAATGAAGGATTAAGCCGCGCTCTAAAATAATTTGAGATCTAATTTGACTGCCAAGGTGGCAAATGACTCATCCCACGACGTAGCTGAAGAACCGAACCGATGAAGCAAGCTGGCGCAGTTCGTAGGAGGACAAGTGGCCACTCCCTGTGAGTCTGATGATGATGCCGAGATAGGGAACTCCAAGCGAAGCTGTAGTAGGTGATCCGACGGAGTCGGAAGGGGAATCAAACAACCATGAGCTCGAATGGCTTTAAAGCCAGGCACAGACCAAAAAAACAAAAAAAAGACGCACGAAGACGCAGATAATGAAGAAAAAGGAAGAACAGAGAAAGCAGACAGAGAGCAAAGAGCAGTAAGAAGACAGAGGGTCGAGCTGAACAAAGGAAACTTTGAGCACCAGATGACTTGAGAGATTCGAGCCATCCCCAAGAGGGATCTATCAGGACCTAGCACCACATTAGGCTCCTTCCATTGTAGACCCGAGAGGTCAAAAAGTTGGTAAGGCCAAGAGTCTGTGTACTCTAGTGGCTTGGGGAATTCAAGAACCACCCTACCAGGCTATCCTGTTACAAGAGACTCATATTGAGCTCCTTCTTTGTAATTCTCTGCTTTAAGACACAATAAAAGAAGGCCACCACTGGAAGCTGGACTGGAGATGTAGCCCTGGAGGATATGATGAAATCCTTATTAATTTCTTGTGTTCTTATATTTGCTTACTGTGTTTCTCTGATGTCTTCCATTTCAAATGTCTATGTATTCGCAATTTGATCGATCTGTTGCTTAAATAACATAGACACACACCAGCACATGAGTCTGCAATACCTCCATTTAAAAATTCTTAACTGAGATCACTTATAGGGTGATCATCAGATAAAGTGGTATCAAGCTTTAGGCTGTAAGGTTAGACAAGCTTGTGTTGGTTTAGCTGTGAATGCTCACTAGATCAAAGCTCAAATTAGGAGAAGGAGAGTTAGTCGAAACTAACCCTGAAATTGGGATAGTCTATCCTCGAAAGACGATGTCAGAGGAAGGTTATGTGGGACCAGACCCTCAATTCATAGAAAGTTTCCTAGCTATAAAGTCTATGGTAGAAGAAATGTAGAGGGACTTTAGAAAGCATAAGGATGAAGATTCATCAGGTTCCAAACAAGATAAAGAAGAAGATGAGCCTCATTCCCATGACCACTCAAAAGGAAAAGGGAAAGAGGAAACTTTCTCACACCTCCTAATAGCCCTGTACATAATAAGAAAGCATCTTTGATCAAGCTAGATGTTAAATTCGATTTTCCTGTATATGATGGAGAGCTAAATGCTGAAAAGTTGGACAATTGGATTAGACAAATTGATGTTTATTGCAGAGTACAGAACATCGATTCAAACAGAAGCAAGATTCAGCTGGCAAGCCTACACCTAGGAGACATTGCCTTGGTTTGGTGGGAAGGCAGAACCCACGCTGACATGAAAAGACATGGTAAGGCTATCTCTATCTGGAGTGAATTTGTTTCTGCAATCAAGAAGCAATTCTATCCATTGGCCTACATGCAACAAGCCATGATGAGTTGGAAAACTCTTCGGCAGTTGAAAGGGAAAAGTGTGCAAGGGTACACTCAAGAATTTAGAAAGAAAGCATTGATTCTAGGAATCTCATTAGACTCACTAGAGACTCTTTTGAAGTACATTGGTGGTCTACACAACTACATGAGGCATACCATCCTCATGTTTAATCCCACCAGTATAGATGAGGTGTATGTACAAGCTACTCATCTAGAAGCTAGAGGAAAGAATGGAAATCCAGAAGTTGGGGGACCATCCCAACCCACTGCAAGCAAGGGTAAGGAGAAAAGAAAGCAGAAGTGGAAAGCAAGGAAGGCTAACATTGCACAGAAAAGCAAAGCTTCATGCACTCACTGTAAAAAGGATGGGCATGATGATGAGCATTGTTGGATTCTGTATCCAGAGATGAGACCTAAAAAGTCTGAGGGCAAGAAGAAGAGGACTGTGCAGCTATTCAGAAAGATTTGGGGTCGGACTTGGGAGATGAAACAACCATTGTAGCCACATGTATAAAAGGTAAGAATTCTGAAGCATCTACTAGTAATTCTGCTCAATCTATTATTGATGAAGAACATGAGAGAAAAAGACATGAGCTTTTCCATATTCGAGTTGTTTTCAAATAACAAAAGATTGATACTTTGTTTGATAGTGGCTCACAAGTAAATTTGATTTCTGAAGCAATTGTAAAGAAATTGGGATTAGCAACTACACCTCACAAGAAACCATACCCATTAGGATGGTTGAATGATAAAGCACAACTACAAGTGACTAGACAGTGCAAACTTAAGTTTTCTTTTGGGTCAGCATTTGTAGATGAGGTTGAGTTAGACATAATTCCTTTGGATATATGTAGAATTGTTTAAGAAAGTCCTTAATTGTATGATAGAAAAGCTATTTTATATAGAGTTGAGAACAAGTATCTACTTGTTAAAGAAGGAATCGAATATTTTGTAAGAGCTCATAAGCTCAAGAATGATTATACTCTCATAAATTCAGGGCAGATGAAAAGAATGATAAATTCATGCAAATAATTCTTACTGATGGTTGTAAAGGTAAAGAAACTTGATAAAACTAATGTATTTGAGGGTTGTAATGCTACACAACAAGCTAATGTAGAAAAGGTTGTTTCAGAGTATGATGTCCTATTTCAAGAGCCTAAAGGTTTGCCACCCAAAAAGGAAATAGTACATGATATTATTTTGCAGCAAGATGTTCCATTGCCTAACATTAGAATGTCCAAGTTGTCTACTTTAGAGAATGTTGAAATCAAGAAGTAGGTGCAGGAGTTGCTCGAGAAGGGGTTCATCAGACCTAGCACCTGACCATGTGGGTCACCAATCGTTTTGGTGAGAAAGAAAGATGGCTCGTGGAGAATGTGCATTGGCTATCGAGCATTGAATAAGATAACAATTAAAAATCGTTATCCCCTTCCTCGCATAGATGATATTTTAGATCAATTGAAGGAAGATGTTTATTTCACCAAATTGGACTTGCACAGTGGATACCATCAGGTCAGAGTTGCAGAACAGGATGTATGAAAGACTGCTTTCAAAACAAAGCAGGGATTGTATGAGTGGCTGGTTATGCCTTTTGGCTTAACCAATGCTCCTGCTACTTTCATGAGATTAATGAATGATATACTCATGCCTTTTCTTGATGATTTTGTTATTGTGTATCTGGATGACATTCTGATTTTTAGTAAAACGTGGGAGTAACATTTAGAGCATGTTAAGCAGACATTAGATGTTTTGAAAAGAGAAAAAATTTATGTTAAACTCTCAAAATGTGAATTTGGCAAAACATCTCTAAATTATTTGGGTCATATAGTAGGGGGTGGTGAATTGAAAATAGATCCCTCTAAAGTGGCAACCATTGTAAACTGGCCTAAACCCAAGTCTGCTACAAAAGTGAGAAGCTTCTTAGGAGCAGCACAATATTGGAGGAAGTTCATTTCTAACTTTTCCTCAATTGCAGCGCCCTTACATGCTTTGACAGGATTGAACAAGGTGTTTCAGTGGGAAGGAAAACATCAGAAAGCCTTTGACACCTTAAAAGAAAAGATTAGTACAGCCCCTATACTAGCACTACCTGATCTACAAATAACATTTGCGATCCAAATAGATGCCAATGACTATGCCATGGGAGCAACGGTTAACTATCCTACATATGATAAAGAATTGTATGCATTAGTTCAGAGTGTGAACAAGTGGAAGCATTACTTAATGGGCAAAGAGACAGTGATACATAATGATCATCAACCACTTCAATATCTACACTCCCAAACTAAGTTGCAACAATCAAGACATTACAGGTGGATGGGTTTTCTACAACAATTTCATTTAGTCATCAGATATAAAAAGGGCATACATAAAAAAGTTGCAGACATGTTATCTAGACCCATTATAAATGCATCTACTATACTTAAGCATAATTTCGTGCTACATGAAAGTTACATTGAACAATATGCTCAAGATATAGACTTTAAAGGTGTATATGCAACTTTCAGTCAAGGAAAAAGGGTAGAAGAAATGGATTATCATGTGAAGGACTGACTCTTATATCATTGTGGGAAACTTTGAATTCCACAAACTGAGAGAGTAAAAATAATTAGAGAAGCACACGCTTCTTTGATATCAGGTCACTTTGGGGTAAGTAAAACGGTTGCACAACTGCAAAGATTTTGTTATTGGCTAAAAATGAATGAGACAGTTTCTAGATATGTAAGAGGGTGTACTATGTGTGCTAAAAGCAAGCCCAGCAATAGAAAACTAGGCTTGTACACTCGATTACCAGTTCCTTCTCACCCTTGGGTAAGTGTTTCCATGGGTTTTGTTGGGGGAATGCCTAAGTCTAGAAAAGGTCATGATTATCTATATGTGGTTGTGGATAGGTTCAGCAAAATGTGCATTTTGATACCTTGTAATAAACATATTACAACTGAACAAACTGTAAAACTATTCTTTGAACATGTATGGGTTCATTTTGGATTACCCACTTCTATTGTATCTGATCGAGACACCCGATTTGTGGGGAAGTTTTGGTCAAGTCTGTGGGAACTGATGGACACCAAACTAAAGAAAATCACAGCTTTTCATCCACAAACTGAGGGCCAGACAGAAGTAGTTAACAAGATAGTGACCTAGTTACTCAGAGGATATTGCAGCAAACATCCTAAGCTTTGGGATGAACACTTGTGTTATGTGCAACATGCTTACAACAAAGCAAAACATTCTTCTACACATAGATCTCTTTTCAGACCTGTTTTGGTTTCACACCAAGGTCTCCTTTGGATTTTGTCTTTGGTAAAGATACCATGATTGATGGACACAATGATGTGGACAAGGCAACTAGGTTCATTGAACACATCCAGGAGATCCACCAGGCAGTATAGGAACAGCTGGAAAAGAGCCAAGCCAAGTACAAGGCAAGGCATGACAAGCATCAGGTGGAGCGTAGTTTCCAAGTTGGTGACCAAGTTTGGTTGTATATTAGAAAGGACATGATGCAAGGTGAAGGTAAAAAGCTAAAACCCATCAGATATGGACCCTTTAAGATACTTGAGAGGATTGGTGAAAATTCTTTTCGCCTTGATCTAGCAGCTTACATGCACATCTACTCAATCGTATATGCAGATTTCTTGAGACTATTTGAACCTTCAATGATTGAGGATCCTGAAGAGTAAAGTCAGTTGCCTTCCATTGATGACCTGCTTCCTGAATATCTGAATGAATTGCAGGAAGACACAGTCTTGGACAGGAAGGTGAGGACAACGCGTAGAGGAGATGTTGAGTACCTCAGAATTGGGCTCAAAGGTTCAAAGCCGAGCAGTGCAAAGTGGATTGAGATTGGACAAGTGAGACAATAATACCCTCACTTAGTCGATGCTTGAAAAACCAACTTTTGGTGGTCCAAAATCTTTTCAGTGGGAAGACCGTGATCCAAATTGGATCCATGAAGAAAAATCGAAGAACCATGGTTGTATCAGGTCGGGACAGACTTCAAAGAATTAAGAGCAGCGATAAAAAACACCTCTAAAACAGTGGCAGTTGGCAGCCAGCATGGAATGATTAGGACCTCGGTCAAAGTGCGCTGACCAAGGCCCATGGAGACTGTGCAGGAGGCGAAACTAGCCCCTGAGAATCCCGGACTGGATAAATGGATGCAGTTTTTGATTCGTGATTCGTGCTAAGCGAGCAAAAACCCTCGAAAAGGAGGGGCCCCAAGTGCTCGATCGCATGAGAGCCAGAAAACTGTGGGGAAAAACGCTAAAGGCTAAGGTGGGACCCTTGCTCCAAAAACTAGCAGTATTTATCGGGGGCATCCTTGGGCGGTAAGCAGATTTGGCGAAAATGGAGCGATTCCACTCAGGCCCGATGCGTGGCAAGTGGAAGAGAGAGAAAACCGCCACTCATCGTGCGCTAGCAAGTCAACCGCACAAAATGAGCGGATGGTGTTGGATCTGGGGGATCCAGATCTAACAACTAAGATCGCGCTCGACAGGGAGACTGGATGTAACGAAGGATTAACCCGCACCCTAAAAGAATTTGAGATCCGATTTGACTGCCAAGGTGGCGAATGACTCATCCCATGACATAGCTGAAGAACCAAACCGATGAAGCAAGCTGGCGCATTTCGTAGGAGGACAAGTGGTTGCTCCTTGTGAGTCTGATGATGACGCTGAGACATGGAACTCCAAGCGAAGCTGTAGCAGGCAATCTGACCGAGGCGGAAGGGGAATCGAAAAACCATGAGCTCGAATGGCTTTAAAGCCATGCACAAACCAGCAAAACGAAAAAAAAGACACACGAAGACACAGAAAACAAAGAAAAAGGAAGAACAGAGAAAGCATACATAGAGCAAAGAGCAGTAAGAAGACAGAGGGCCAAGCTGACCAAAGGAAACATCGAGCACTAGAGGGCTTGAGATATTCAAGCCATCCCTGAGAGGGATCTATCAGGATCGAGCACCACATTGGGCTCCTTCCATTGTAGACCCGATAGGTCAAAAAGCTGGTAAGGCCAAGAGTCTATGTACTCTAATGGCTTGGGCAATCCAAGAACCACCCTGCTAGGCTATCCTGTGACAGGAGACTCATATTGAGCTCCTTCTCTGTAATTCTCTACTTTAAGACACAATAAAAGAAGGTCACCACTGGAAGTTGGATTGGATATGTAGCCCTGGAGGATAGGGTGAACTCCTTATTAATTTCTTGTGTTCTTATATTTTCTTATTGTGTTTCTCTGTTGTCTTCCATTTCAAGTGTCTATGTATTTTCAATCTGATCGATCTGTTGCTTAAATAACCTAGACACACACCAACACATGAGTCTGTAATACCTCCATTTAAAAATTGTTAACTGAGATCACTCAGAGGGTGATCATCAGATCACTCAACCATTGAGGAAACACTACAAAAAACTCATATAAATCACATAAGATAAGCCACAAGAAATTTGCATCAATTGCATAAGGCAAGCCTCAAGAAAATTGACATCAATTGCAGAATGTAGATCACAAAAAATTCACATCAACTTTAGAGGATGAGTCACAAAAATTCACATCTTTTCTAGATCTCATACAATAGAAAACTTGTCTATTCTGCTCCAAAGAAACTCACATATCCTTGCCAGAGTGACTCGTGTATCTTGCCACAGAAAATCAATGAACTTCTTGCCAAAATGAGGGAGAACATGTGCCAAGATATATTTGTTCATCTATGTGAAGGGTAACATCCTTAAGGTAGACCGACTTGTCCATCTGGAGGGCCGACTTGGTCTTGTGGAGGACAAAAATCATTTTTCTCTTTTTCTGACAAGAAGTCCAAATGGGACTTTGACTATTTGACTCATAATGCATTTTTCTTTTGAATCAATAAATCCTAGAAGCATGAAGAACATGTTTATCTAATGAAATACAAATTTGTTTTTCTTCTTTCTCTTCTTTTCTCTTTTTACATAAAATATATAATGATACAAGTACAATTATAATTATGAAGACCGAACCTAGTTACATTTTCCAACATGGAGAATATTATTAGTGACTATCACCCTACTCAAAAAGAGAAGAAAATTATAATTAAAGTGGTCTTCTATAGATCCACATACAGAAACGGCTGATACTAGCAGAGTCTGATAGAACTATAAAACTTGTTCCATATAAAACCACACATCTATTATTTTTTATAGTTGCATTTATCATCTCCGAATTGAAATATAGATGAATTTCATTCACCAAATACCCAAATGAGGCCATAAAAGGATGAACAAAAATAATGAAGTGGTTAAGAAAGAGAATTGAGAGGGAGAAAATCCTGCACACAGTAGTGATTAGAGAAAGAATCTTGCGGAGTCGCTAATCTGCTATTGGTTTTTTGGAGCAAGGTGTTCCAAAATCCCATCCTATGCAGGTTGTTGTTTCAAACATAGAGGAAGTAGAAGTTGATTAGTATGCAAGAAAAGTAATGAAATATAACATGATATATTCCAATTAAAATGCAAAAAAAAAAGGAAGGAAGAAAGAGTTTGTGAAACAAGAAATCTCTTCATTGATATAGAATGGTTAAAATATTTCATAGAGACACTAAATATATCCTTGGAGGAAATGGGCCTTAGGATCTCCTAAATTAGGTTCCTCCTTTCCCTCTCATCCAAGTGTGATTCTCTCATTAAAATTTTTCTTAAACACTCTTGAAAGATGAGCTCCGAGATTTCAAAGCAATGCCAACTAGGAGGCAATTTGGGCAACATAACCTTCCAATGATTTCTATCCTCTAAATGGTCCCTAATATAGTGGTATTTGTAGGACAAGGTACATGGTTGGACCTGATTTGGCTCATTGATGGATTTGATCTTTAAGTGAGCTTGTCATCTTGGTGGAAGACAAGAGGAGTACTTCGGAGGCTCTATAACTCTTCCTTAATGGTCTCAAGGCTTGATACTAAGGTACCTGACCTTGTAATTCCACCTAATAGGGGGGATTTAAGGTGACTTTCCACATGGAGCTTTCAAATGTCACTTCCTATGGATTTGTGTGACTGTCAAAGAAACAACATAGTGATTCATGTAATCATGAAAGAGTGGATTTTCACAAATTAATTCAATAGTGCTTAGTGACAAGTAATCCTTTGTTTGTGAATGCATGGTTTATTGACCTTTTAGAAACTTTGATTTTGGTGGTCATTGAAATATTTTGGCCCTTAATTGACACCTTTGAGTGCACAATTTTTAAGTGATAACAATGCAAAAATTGAGATAGAAATGGTAATAACTAAAGTTAGGTCCTAGGTTCGTGAATATAGCTTCCAATATTTTTATTCTGGACTATTGAAATAATTCAAGTTCCTCGTTCCAACACAACTCTATCTTTTGAAATCTTGTCCACATATTTTTTCTATTCCTATAAATATGAGACATAGATGTACATCAAAAGATGTTAGGATATTGATAACTTCATCATATAGGGGTCATAATGTAAAATTATTAAGATAACTTCATCATACAAGGGTCATAATGTAAAATTATTCAGATAAATTTATCTGTGAATCCATTAGATAACCAACTTTGAATTTCCAAAATATTGTAATTTGGCTATATCAATTTCTTATGATTTTATGACCAACTTTAAATCCAATTCACAAAAATTACTAATCTTATCATCAATCCCAACTTTTGGAAAAATACTTGGGATTTGAAGATCAACATACAATTATGATTGCTAAAATATTATAATATACAATTTGTAATTATTTTGATAGTATTATAGGTTGGTCATTATTAGCATATTTGTTTTAAATTATTAAAGTTGATTATATATTATTTTTAGCAAAGTTCACCACTAACATTTTTATCCATTTGGTCATATAATTCATGTTATGTGGTAGTGATTGTTTAATTTTTTTTGCTAAGAAAAAAGACTTAAAGAAAAACTCTAACCCCCCTTTCATCATTTTTTAAAAATAAGGTTAGTAGAAAATTTTGATCAGAAAATATACATAAATATTTTATACGCTTACTCAAGAATTCACTAGATTAGTTGAAAAGGAGTTCCCTAAGAAAGACATCTAAAGTTGTAATCTAAAGAGACACTATATTATAACAAGTGGGGTTATGATGCAAAACTCCTGCTAATCCACTAACCTCAATTATAACTATCATATTATATCATCAAAGGTGAGGTTATAAATAAAAAAATCTCCTTGTTTTTCCAGCACACAACCTTCTCTCACTACCTTCTCATTTACAAATTGAATTTGAAGAACCGGCTTTTCACTAAGAATGTTTTTGAGAATAAGGTCAATAGTAAAAGCTTTTATATATATATATATATATATATATATATATATATATATATTCACTCTCAAAGAATTTCCTAAATTAGTTGAAAATGAGTGCTTGAAAGCATCTTTTCAACTAAGAATGTTTTTGAGAATAAGGTCAATAGTAAAAGCTTATATATATATATATATATATATATATATATATATATATATTCACTCTCAAAGAATTTTCTAAATTAGTTGAAAATGAGTGCTTGAAAGCATCTAATATTGTGATTAGAATAAATTGGGAAACACTATATTACAATTTAGAATGCAAAAATTCTTGATCCATTAACCTCAATATCACTATAATTGACCACTACAAATCAAAATTCTCTTTGTTTTCTATCACATAACCTTGTCATTAAACATTAACATGAATCATGGCTTCACTATTGTAAAGTTCTTACACCCAATTTGATAGCATTTAAATTTTTGTTCGTAATAGTGTTATTAGCAACAACAATTAGAGTACAAATATGAAAAGAATATCATTGTTTTCAAATGGTACTCGACGTTCTTTGGTTATAAGGAATCAAAGTATTTCATTTTATGCTTATCAACCGTTGGGGTGAAGGGCATCCTTAAGGAAAGAGGCATCACCATTTTTGTGAAAATAATATAAAATGTGATGTTTTAGGTAAATTGTAGCTATATGATATTATAAAATTAATAATATAAAATGTGATGTCTTATGTTAATTGTAGCTATATGATATTATAAGTATAATTTTAGTAATTGTTTTAAAAATAAAAATATGTTAAAAATCACATAAATTAAAGTATTTTTTGAATTTTATGTTTTTCTGTATTAAAAAGATTTTATATTTTCTGATTTATTAAGTTTGTAGTTTTTAAAAATTGTTTAAACCATAGATTAATTTGATATGATGGTTATTTGGGTTTATTGTTATCAAAATATCACAAACAAATATTGTATTTTCTAAAAACTTATTAATTTTTAAGAGGAATTTTTTAGAAAATAGTTAGAGAATCTAAACAACCTTGCAAAGTTGTCATATATTTCACAATAATATTAAAGAAATTCTTTTGCAATTTGGATACATTCCATGGGTGTTCAATAAGCAATAACAAATAGAGCCTCAACTTAAGATAATCACATGATTGTCTAGGCGTTCATTAAACAATTTCATTAATTCACTTTCGACAATATCTATTCAATACTAGCAAACTTTTTGTTTATATTCATGTGTATGAAATATTTGAGGCTCAAACAAGGGCTTGAAATTAATATTAAAATTCTATTGATGCTAAAAAGGCTTACACCATGATTGTGTTATGTAATATATTTCTATATATGCATACTCGAGCTTGGTAGAGTTAACATTTGACTCTTCAAGCCCTACTTCATTGGAAATTTGAACAAGAAACTCTACTCAATAATTATCTTAAGGAGAAAATTCTTGATGAGTGTATGAACCTATACCACATGTTTCTATTATTCCTTATTTTTGGTTGTTATCTCGATAGGAGAGAGCCTTGAGGGTTAGCTCAACTGGTTGAGTCCTCGTCATTAAGACACCTTTGTTATTGAGAGGTCATGGGTTCAATTCTCTTGACACCGTCAGGGTCAGGCTCAGTGTTTGAGCTTGCAGGAAGTGATTCCTTCAGGTGGATCTTACCGGTACAATATTTCATGGATGTAATGGTCACCGATATCTAAGGTCTGTGAAACACATAAAAATAAATAAATCAATCTCGGGAGGAGTAGAAATATACATTCCAACATTACATTCTTCAATTACCAAGGTTGGGAAGAGAAAAGGGTCATTCTTTGAGGATTCAGGTTTGTAAATTCCTTCATATGAGAATAGGAAATCAT
This sequence comes from Pinus taeda, assembly GCA_000404065.3. Lineage (NCBI taxonomy): Eukaryota > Viridiplantae > Streptophyta > Pinopsida > Pinales > Pinaceae > Pinus > Pinus taeda. The sequence goes on from APFE031684447.1 coordinate 159,883, forward strand.
CAAAATAGAATATATCAATAGTTACAAAAGCACCCTTATTGGTATTTACTTCCTCATCACCAAGGTTACATGGTTACATAATGTAGAAATTTTGACATAGAGAAACTATTGCAAACTCAAAGTTTTGCTAACCTTTGGTTTTATAAATCTATTTCTTATGAGCTTATAGTGTTGAATATGAAATATAAAATATAATAGGATATACTTCACTTATTTTCAGCCAAATCCATAAGATAACCTAGGAATAAAAATTTGAACAAGTTTACTTCAATGGAACACATTTCCATCCCTCATGGAACACTTCCCAAGCATATCATATTTTGAAATTAATTATTATATAAGATTCATTACATCCCTAAATATGCCCATTTATCTTTTAATTTTTTTTTTATTCACTTAACAAAATCTATCGAATATTATGTCAAACCAAGATGCATAACCAAGGCTAGAAATTACTCAACCATGAAGATAATATAAGATGAAAATGAAATCTACAAGCACACAAAATTTGACCAATGGGACACACCATATATATATATATATATATAAAAGAGGAATTACGAGTACATACTATAAGTTAATACAAGCCATGCTTTCTGAACCTTAGTGACATTAACTATAAGCATGTTATGTATCCAGATAAAAAATATCACAAAAACAAAATAAAAGATAGATAAATGACTAGATAATAAGACGCTTCGAGGGGGAAACCTCCCTTTACATCACATAAATAAACATGTCTTGGATGATTCAAATGACAAGACCTCCTTGGTATATATGGGAGTCTAAGGGGTCAAAATATAATTAGGGCCTACATAACAATAATAATGTAAGGACACGATAATAAAAGTAGTGGGCTTCTATGGGGAAAAATAATAACAATATAGGGGCTACACCAGTATTATAGGGACCTAACATGCTCCTCTCCTTCAGAAAAGTGTTGTCCTCAACGGTTGAGTAGTTTTGGATGCTTCCGAATAAAATATTCATCCTCCATTGTGGAGTCTTCAGTAGATAAGCTATTCCACTTAATGAGATACTTTGAAATTGATATGTTTCGTAGTTGTTAGATTCTTGTTTTTGTAATTTCTTCAGGCTCCAATATAGTTTGAACTAGGAGCTTGTCTCCTATAACCTTGTTTAAGCATGGAACATGTAAAACTAGCTATACTCGTGAGTAAACTCCAATTTGTATGCCATAGTACCAATCTTTTGCAACATCTTGTTAAGGGCCATAATAATTGGGTGATAATTTATTATCCTTCTTAGCTTGCTTGAGGGGCATTCATTTGTATGGTTGTAGTCATAAAAATACCTATTTTCTCATATCAAAACTTATTTCACTGCGATGTTGATATGCCTGTTGTTTTATTCGATTTTGCACCATAGTCAATTTATCCTTTAAGAGTTGGAGAATTTGTTGTTGATGCTAGATTTTATCTTCCACTGTTTGAACCTTAGAGTTGTCTCTTAAAGACGATGTGATGGATGGTGGATGATATCCACAAAGTACCATAAATAGTGTCATTTTTGTTGTGGCATGGAAGGAAGTGTTATACCACCATTCTACTAGAGGTAACCATATGACCCATTGTGTTTGTTTATCAGATACAAAGCAACAAAGATATCCTTCCAAACATTTATTCATTATCTCATTTTCCCCGTCAAATCAAGGATGATAAGATGAGTTATGAGCTAATTGAGTACCAAGACAAGAAAATATTTATGTTTGAAAATTTCTAGTGAAAATGGGATCTCTATCACTTACAATAATTTGTGGGTTTCCATGTAGCTTTCGAATTGTTTCCACAAATGCAGTAGTGGTTGTACTATATTTGAAAGGATGAGATAGTGCACAAAAGTGTGCACACTTGGTAAGTCTATAACCTATCACCATGATGACACTATTTCCTTCAGACTTGGGTAAACCTGTGATAAAATCCATTCAGACCTCTTCCCAACACTGATTTGGAATGGATAATGGTTGTAAAAGACTTGGGGTAATAATTGTCTCAACTTTATTTTGTTGGAAAACCAAACATTCTCTCACAAACTTCTGAACACCATATTTAAGGCCTTCCCAAAAAAATTCCTTCTTGAAACTATGGTAAGTTTTTAAAAAGCTTGATTGCCCTATTATAGGAGATGTGTGCAATTCCAAAAGAACCTTTTGCTTAAGTTGGGAGTTCTTACATAGATATAACTAATCTTTATACCACAATGAATCATTTTTCCAAATAAATGAATCAGATGCACTGAGATCTTGTTGAAACTTTTGAATGAGTGTCCATACCTATTGATCATTCTTTCATTCATCCCTTGCTTCAATTATCCAATCAAGTTGGATAATAGAAATGACACAGAGCAATGCTTCCACATCCTCATCGCTTCTTGAGAGTGCATATGCAACAACATTTTACTTCCATTTTTCATAGATGATTTCAAAGTCATATCCCAACATCTTTGTGACCCATTTTTTTTCTCTTCTGAAGATAATCTTTGTTCCAATTAGTATTTAAGACTAGCATGATATGTTTTACCTTTAAGTGTCTTCCCATTATGTAAGGGCATCATTTTTGCAGTGCATGTAGTATTTCCAACATTTCCTTCTCATAAATAGGTTTTTGTAAATACCTTCCCTTGATTGGATGACTTTCAAAATTAATGGTTCTTCCTTCTTACATTAAAACAACACCAATGCCATTTCTTGGGGTATCGCATCCACAAAAAAATTGTGAAGTGTGGTGTAGCTAAGGCCAGAGCTCGACACATTGTCTCTTTAAGATGTTTAAAGGCCTTAATTTCTTATGGAGTCCAAAAAAATGCATCTTTATTCAATAATGTTGTTAGAGGTGTTGTTATCTTCCCATAATGCTTAACAAACTTGTGATAATATTGTGTCATCCTAAGAAATCCTTGAATATGCCTTAAGGTTGTGGGGATTTTCCATTCCTTGATGGTTTTAATTTTGTTAGGGTCTACTTTAACACCCTCATGAGATATAATATGACCCAAATATTCCACTTCCTATACCCAAAAGAAAGATTTGGACGTTTTTTCATACAATTGTTTCTCCTCCAATAGTTTGAGCACCCCGTTAACATGTTGAACATAATCTTTTCAAGAATTTTGGTAGATTAGTATATCATCAAAAAATACTAACACACATTTCCTAAGGAAGGGTTTGAAACTAGAATTCATCAAACCGTGACATGTGGATGGTGCATTAGTAAGGCCCAAAGGCATGACCAAAACTTCATAATGATCTTCATGAGTTCTAAATGTTTTTTTCAGAATGTCTTCTGTCTTCATTCTAATTTGATGATATCTAGAACAGAGATACAAATTGGTGAATTAAATTGCTCCATGTAGTTCATCCAACAATTCACCTATAACAGGAATGAGAAGCTTATCTTTAATAGAGATCACGTTGATCTCTCTATAATCCAGAAACATGTGCCATGATCCATCATTCTTTTGCATCAATATTATTGGAGAATATAAATAACTTTGGCTACGCTGAATTATACTTGCATCTAGCATTTCTGCAACCATATGTTTAATTTCACTCTTCTAGGCATAGGGATATCTATAAAGTCTAATGTTTAGCAGAATACATCCTAGAATCAAGTGAATAACATGATCATGGTCACTGATAGGTGGGAGACCTTTGGGAGTCTCAAATACCTTGGAATGATTGTCAAGGACTCTATGAAGATCTGGAGAAATGGATGACTTATATGTTTGAACATCTAGTGAACATAATTGTGCAATTACCCCTTGTTGTTTCTTCACCATTTTTTTTTTATGCCATTAGAGTTGATTATCTTCCCATATTTCCCTGTGACACCCCTTAATTCAATTTCATTTTTTTCGAGAAAAAATTCAAGAAACGTTCTTGAAAATTAAAATTTATCAACCCTAAAGATTGTAACCATTTGACTCCTAATACAACATCCACACCACCCATTGGAATGGGAAACATTGAAATATTCAATACATATCCCCCCATGGTTAGATTGATATTATGGTACTTACCCGAGAAATTTTTAGTTCCTCCATTTGTAATCATCACTTGACACTCTGGTGATGGATATAGAAATCAATTCAAATACATGGCTATCTTATAATAAATAAAATTATGAGTACTACCTGAATCAATCAACACTATTACCTTTTTCTTCTTGATATATCCTTCTATCTTGAGAGTTTGAGAAGTCGTAATTCCTGCCAATGCATTACAAGATATGGTCAGATTCATTTCTTCTTTTTCATCCCCTGGGGTTGGTTCTTGGTGTATATTTTGTTCTTGTGACGTTTCTTTTTCTTTTTCTTCCTCCTCTTCACAATCAATGTAAAATAATTTCTTATCAACACACTTATGACCTTTAGTGTATTTGTTATCACAATTGTAACACATACCTTTTTCTCGTTCTTCCTCTAGTTTTTTTGGAGTCAACCTTGTAGGTTGTGGGAATCTAGGAGTGTCAACACTTCCATCTTTATAGTTGTCAGTGGTAGACCTCCCTGTTACCATAATTTTATTTTCAATTTTTCTTGCCACCCTGAATGCATTCTCCATTGACTTAGGTTCCCAAAGGTGAAACTCATGTTGGATGTTATCCTTTAAATTACCTATGAAGACATCAATCAGATGCTCCTCTAGAATATCAATTACCTTGATATTCAATCTTTGGAAGTCCTTAATGTGCTCCCAAAATGAACACTTTTGTTTGAGATTTATCATTTGGCTAAATAATATTTTGCTCTTTATATCCCCATAATGTGCTATCAATTCCTCTGTAATAATTGTCCAATTAACATGTGCTTTATGAGAAAGAATCCATCAATACCATAAAAAATTATTGGGTTCTAAATAGAAAGAGGCAATGTGTATCTTCTGTGCGTGTTGCACATCGTGTAGATCAAAGAACTAATCCATCTATAGTATCCATGTTACTAGAGCATTGCCATCAAACTTCCTCATATTGATCTTTGGAATATGGTGGGTATTTAGCCCAAAGTTAGAGTCTCTAAAATCATAATTCACATTACTTTTGTTTTCATCATGGGTTTCATGGAATACCTTTTCACCATTAGAAAGCCTTTCTTGTAGCAAGTTTGTCAAACTTTCCTTCAAAGTTTCCATTTCTGATTTTAAACCATTCTTCAAACCTTCGATGTCTTCTTTTAAACCATCCATCTTAACAATCATCATTACTTCCAATTCATTTTTTGTTTCTCTTTATGAGAGTGAAAGTTGTTACACTTGGTCTTGTAATTTTGATACATCATGTTGCATTTCTTCTTCTTGATGCATCATAGTAGATCTTTCTGAGGGCTTAATGGATGTAACAAAAAAATGTTTGGGAGGAATGTTGGAATCAATTAATGATATTTATGGTTCACAATGCCTTTTGAATCAGTTCAAATTGATTTTTCAAACAAAGGTTATGCAAATTTAAAATACACAACTTTTAAGAGATTTCTTTTGAGCATGTTGATGAGGTTGATTTGTGATTTCAACCTCCCAAGGTATGAAATTGTGTCCTGGGGTATCAATTTGTTTCTTTCTAACCCCACTAGTTAGATCGAGATCAGATTCTTCAGGATAAAGTTATGCCAAATCTCCCATGATGGCCTAATTATGGAGTTGTTTTGTACAACGAACTTTTAAGGGATGCCACATGTCATTTTTTTAACCTTCGTCCTTGAAAATGACCAAAAAAAAAATTGTAATTTTATTCACTTTTTACAAAATTCAAATCTGATGCATGAATAGAAAGTTATGATGAATTTCCTTGGAACTCTTGTTTGAAACTAAATTATGGAGCATGTACAAACCATAGCTTTCTTGGACCATATCTCCAAAAATAGAGTGACCTAAGGTCTAAAATTGTAACCATATGTTCATCAAGATTTTGCATTCACGTGGTATCAATTTCAATTGCAAAAGCTTCGCATAAAAAAAGTTATAGCAGAAATTCCACAATGACCTATTTGAAGCAGTCAAACCCTATGCTCCAGAGCCCTGATACCAAATGTTATTTATCTAGATAAAAAATAACATAGCAACAAAAGAAAAGATAGATCAACGACTAGATAATAATCCACTTCGAGTTGGAAACCTCCCTTTACATAGCATAAAGAGAAAGCCTTGAATTATTAAATGAAAATACCTCCTTGGTATATATAGGAGTCTAATGGGTCAAAATATAATTAATGCCTACATAACAACAATAATGTAAGGACATAAATATAACAATAATGGGCTTATATGGGTAAAAACAACAACAATATGGGGCAAAACAATAACAATATGGGGGATACACTTGTATTATAGGGACCTAACAAAGCAACATGAGCGATTGACTTGTCCTAGATAGGAATCACCACTACCCAAATTTGGTCACTCCACCAAAGGTCCTCAATGGGATTGAATACACACAAACAAGTCATCCTTCAGAACTTCACTTGTATCAAACAAATTTACAAGATAGTCTTCTTGTATCTTCTCTGCATCAAGAAATCCAATTAGTATTAGGGTTTCTAAATTCCATGGTCTTATTCTATCATGAGGACTACAAAATAAAGGGCTCCCTTCACTCCTCTAATATTTCTCTCAAACCATACTAGTTTCCCTTGTCTTCTTAGAATAAAACCGTAACCCTAGTCTTCTCTTGAATTTCCTCTGGAACCATATCATTAAAGATAGAAAGTAAACAAATGGAGAAGTACAATGTAAGAGACAAGTTCACTCTATCTCTAACATTTCTAAAATAATGATGTGATCAACATGAATTTAATGAACAAAAATACAATTTCCTCAATTTATTTAAATGAAATGTGAGGGAGGGAAATGATAACAAAGTGGACTTTGACTAGAACAAACAATCTAACTAAATAATACATAGCCCTACATGTAAAGCGATTCAACCCTAAGTGATATATATCAAGCTCTAAGGAATTCAAAACCAACAATCAAGGACCCAACATGAGCACGCTACAAGATGTGTCCAATGCTCCCCTCTAAAGGCCTCTAATGCTCCAACTCTCCTTCATAAGCCATGTGAAGATTGAAGCCACAACACCTACATAATTAATCCTCAACTCACATGTCATCAAGTCAATTATAACCCTCCATAAATAAACCAAGAATCCTCATGCTATATATTCTCATAAGATGCCCAGAGCTCCTCCTGGCAGGTCTCCTCCCAAACAAGCAACTAAAATATCCAATTGTGCTGTCTATGAATAAGTTACTAAATCACATAGTTGTGCAACCTCCTATAGAAATGTGCATTATAAGTTCCAATTCAAGGCATAAAATGAGTAATCTATCTCCAATGTGTATATCCATAAAGGAAGTGAACATAATGCAACCCACATCACATGAAGCATCCCCAAGCTTGGTGTGAACACTTTTGGAGTAATCGAAAATTTAACACACAATTGATAGATTCAATAAACCCCTTAGTATGTGATAGAATGTGATCCTAGATTAGTAAGTTATCATTGAATTGGGTTCTAAAAGTTGTAAGGAAATTTGTTTGCCTCAAATAGTTTATGCATAAGGTGCTTTAACCATTTTGACGCTTTGCAATCTAGAGAAAAAAAGGTAAGCATAGGTTATTGAGATACATCAATGATTTCTTGAGAAAGGTAATAATATAAAATATTTCTAAAATTCATGAAGGTATTCCTAACTAAGTCCTTTGAATAACAAGAGGGAATTGAGAGGCATTTGGGACAAGAGTGTATAATGAAGGGTTACTGGGAAATCATAAGGTATGATGGCCTACCACTAACCATCAATCATGGTTAGAAAGGTACTCAGAAAAAATGCTTATTTATTAGAAAATAATCATTGTGTTAATGAGTCAGTTAAATTAAAAAGGGAAATGAGGAGCCAAGTTCTTTCATGTGGTTCCTAAATATGATAAGCCCCAAATTGAAATGTTTAGGTAACAACATTTGAACATACTAATCAGATTATATAAATTGAATTAAGAATGTCATCTGAATATTTAAGCCCCATTTATCTTATCTTATAATCTCATAAAACTTTCTTCATGAAGAAATACATGTTCCTTGTAGTGTCTTGCTGTAGTTGATTGGAGATAGACATTATTAGTCTTACTTTGTCTTCTAAGATAATACCATGACATGCACTATATTTTTTAGGACATTTGAATTTGATGATATGGTTATTATTATTTCATGTGATGATGACTCATGATGTGCTAATTTCGATTTCCAGTCTAGACTATGATGATGGTTATGATATTGTGATTATTGATGATTTTGATGTTACTTATCATGCATATATTTTGAGGATTTATATTTGTGATTAGATGTTACTAACAATTGTTTACGTGTGGCATGAAACAACCTTGGCCCACATGTGCATTGTAAGGCAATAATTTTGGTTTGTCTACTTGAGTACAATTGATGTCGAAAAACTGAATTTATTTATAATATATTGTTACAAATATTGGTGACATGTTAGTGGTTGAAGGAACATATCAATATCTTGATCCAACGACTCACAGATGGTTGATTGGGTTGTATGGAGCATATTTGATTTCATAGGAGGGTTGGAATAATATCCCTAATTCCACCCACTAGCACTTCCATCGTGAGAAACTCACCTTTTGATGTACACTAATGTTGGATGGATGCCCTAATGCTAAATTCCTTTTGATTGACTAATAGAGTTCTATTTATGAGTGTGGTGTGTGGGGCATTTATTTTGGGTGGGAATCTATTAAATTTGGGATTTCACCTCCACATGACTAGTGTATTCATCTCTCATACCACCCCATCACAACTCAAGGGTCTACAAAGAAAAAGAGTACCCAAGGAAAATGCCAAAATACCAACTAGTGAGTCAACAATGTTAAGATTCCAAATCGTTTTTATTATATGATTCTTATCCAATATTATGCTTATATTAATTCTCCCACTAATCAATATAAAAATTAATTGTATTCTTATATTAAT
>APFE031684449.1:0-16268 GCA_000404065.3 Pinus taeda
AATTAAATGAATGAATTGGTTTCCTATCTTATAGAGGCAAGTTGTTTTGACTGCCTAGTTTGTAGTGCTAAGTTTAGAAGTGGTTGAAACAGCTCCTAGGATAGTGAGCTCGGCCCATGGAGGCAGGGAAAGAGGTTAGATGATCTATATTATGTACTTTCTTGCTCATTTTCATGGTTGGACTCTTGAGGGAGAAGCTATCATTGTATTATTTCACTGTATCTCTGCAATTTTTGGCTAAGGAAGACCAGGGTTTTGCAGTCCTCTTTGGGATCCTTATGGACTCATGTGTTGATGGTGTGTTTCTCAATGTTCTTGTAAGCTTTGTTATGTGATTCATTTCCCTTCTTTACTTCTGCACATTAAACAAATGAAGTGTTAAAGTAAGAATTCATGCTTGCCATGCTCTGCTTTTAAGTTTGTTTAATTTCAATGTTTTCTACTGTCTAAAGAGAATTCAAAGTTATTGTTTGCTCTCCTTAGCTCTCTTTCTTTCATTCCTGACCATCCACTTCAGTTAAAGGCATCAACACTGTCTCCTACCTCGCCCCAAGGAACCCCCTGCAGAAACTGTGTCCCATCCCCGCACCCAAGATTGCCCTCTCCTCAATTTGCCACCAAAAACCCAAAATCCCCAAAATCAATCTTTCTGATCAGTTTACTAGCCTAATATCAGTGTTACCTTATTGGTCATCTCATCTATTGGAGATTCTACGAGGCTAAATGGTTTGATGTTGCCTTGAGGTTTGCCTTTTTCAGCCTGAGGTGAAATTTCAAGCGCTAACATAACCTTTGAGGGCCATAAACATTCGTTACAAGATAAGTGTCCCTGGCTCCTACAGGCTATATAACAACTGATAAATAATTTGTTGATGCCTCTGCATAAATAATACCTATTTTTTGGGGATTCCATAGGATGAGGATACCCCCTGCTGTATTTTCTGCTTTGACTTCTATAAACTCATATCTACTGAGCCACTTACTATGGATTTGTCTTATCTTTTGAACAGAGCATTTCGTTTCTTGGACAAAACTTATATCCGGAGCTACATGTTTCATTATATTATTTAGCATTCTCTGTTTTCTTTTGCTTCCTAGACCTCTGATGTTCCAAGTTGTAAACTTCATAATTACAGATTGGTAAAGGAGTAACTGGTTAGGTCTTTCATCTTACCTGAGTCTATCATGAGCTTTCCACATTCCATTAATAGCTCGTTCTGCTTTTTTCTGCCCCTTTTTTTACCCGGGTTTCTTGGAGCTAATCCTAGAGTTGATTTTACCGCTTTCATTCCCTGCTTGCCCTATCTTTCAATGTTGTTATCTTCTCCCAAGCCCTTTGTCTGAGTTTTCCATAAGAATAGTTGCTTTATTCAATTGCATTCTTCTTGTGGTAGAAATTCTACTCCACTTGTTGTTCCCTTACTCAAGAACCCTTCTAGATCTAGGTTTTCTCTGTCGAGAATCCCTTGTAACTCATTGTCTTCATTTCCATCTCGCTCTGGGTCATTTCCTAATCCATATCCATCTTTGATTCACTCATCATGATCCCTTTCTGTTTTTCCTTTACATGTTCCTGATCTTGTTCTTCTTCCTTGTCCTGCTTATCATCTCCATCCTTTATAACTTGATTTTCAACTGCTGCGTCTTCCTCCTCTTCAAGAACCTAGAACTGATTTGGCCTCACTTTTTGGTCTCCACTTTGGTGATGTTTTGGCCCTTTTTTGTTGTTTTTACCTTTGTGAGCTACTTTGTGAAAGCCATCTATTTCTTTCATTGTGTTAGGTTTGCTTTTGTTCTCTACCTTACTGAGAGGACAGTCTCTCAGAAGGTGCCCGTGTTCATGACATTTTCGACATCTAAATGGAATATGCTCGTAGTCAACCTTCTGCACCCATTCCTCATCATAAACCTCCAATATGACCTCGTCCGGAAGTGCTCCAGATAGGTCCATCTCTACACAAATCCTAGCAAAGGAGGTATATTTCCCCTTCTTATGGCTTCAGAAGTTTTGACATACCTCCCTAATTTATTTCCTATGGCTGTTAGTGATTCTATTTGCCAATAATCCAGAGGTAGTGAATAAAGTCTTACTCAAACCGGGACTGAGGTAAATGTTTTCCGCTCTAGCACGAAGTTCATCATCCACGGCCGCATGTAGAGCCCTACTGCTACATAGAAGTAAGGCCCACCTTCAAACACTCTGTCTTTGTCCTCAATGTTTGCAAACATCACAGTGAAAAAACCCTTGGATCCTAGATGAAGATCAATGCTTCCTTTAGGCTTCTAGTGATATCTGATCCAAGTTTGTAAAGCCTTTTCGATGGGCCATAGTCCCATGAATTTGCATATGATTGCATAAGTCTACATGTGCTCCCTGTGGGCCTGCAGCTCACGGTTATTTAAGATTACTCTGGGAGTGACTTCAGCTTTGGGCTTAAACGGTCCCTTTTGTTTCCTATCTTTTGTTCCCTGTTTTTCGTCATTTTCCTCTTTGTCTTTTGTGCCATCATTCTCCTTCTCCTTGTTATTTTATGTTTCCTCTTCCCTATTTTTTCCTCCTTCCATCGTGTTACCTCTACCTGATTCTGGAGGTGCCTTGCTCTTGTTAACCACTGCCTCACTGTAGGAGGGAGTGGAGCTCCCTCCTCTGCATCCGTCCATGAAGAAAATCCCGCGCAGAAACCCTCAACCCTAGTTTTCCGCTCTTCCGCTCTCTAGATCAACAAATTTCACAAGCAGTTATCAAAGAAAGGTAAATCTAATATAATCATAAAGCCTCATGATTTTCCAACAAAGGGAGCATGTGTGGAGGATGTTGTGTAGAGGAAGCATGTGAGGAGATGGAAATGCAAGAGAAATGTGAAATTTTTCTTTCAAGTGATAACGGTAGAGGCAGGGACTATTCTACATTGCAACTATTAATCTTATTAATAAAAATATAGGAAGAAAAAATTAGAAAATAATAATAATAATTGAGTATGTACAATGGAAGAATAAAGTATTAAAATTTTATGACAACACTGGTTCTTGTCATTTTTATATCTATTAAATTTATTTTTACAACTCTTCCAAAATAATTAGATTTAAGCGCAACTAATTGTGGATTCTAGAATATTCCAGAAATCTAATAGATATGAGCCAAGTCATGTCTCTCATTTTTCAAACTATTCTAGAATTTGAATCAACATAAATATGGTCCCTATGTCAATTGTAGATTCTAAAATATTTCATAAATTTGATGGTTATGAACAAAGTCAATTTTTCCAAAAAACAAGTAAGGGAGGGGGGAAATATTAGTGAAAACATAAACTTCATATTTAATTATAATTAAATTTATTTTATTAATTTCACAATTAATTTAAAAATAAACACCTATTAAGTTTCATTTTGCAACTATTCCAACATAATTAGACCCGAGCATAGCTAATTAGGGATTCCAAAATTTTGACAGAGATGACGGAAGACATGTCCCTTAGATTTTTAGAATATTTTGGTATCATAATTAAATATGAAGGCTATGTTTTCAACTATATTTCCCCTCACCCCCACCCCTCTCCATTTGGAAAAGTCGACTTCATTCATGTCCCTAAAATTTTTGAAATATTTTTGGAGTCTACAATCGACATGAGTATGACCCATAATTAGTTCGAAGTTTTCTTTTATAAATTAATTGTAAAATTAATAAAATAAATTTAATTATATTTAAATATGAAGGTTATGTTTTCTCCCCTCGAATGGGGTTCCTAAAGAATGAAAACTGGGAGGACACATTGTCATCGTCCCACGAAGCATGTAACAACCCACAATTAAAATATACAACTAAATATATCAATTATGTGATTGACAATCAATACACAAACTATTCAACTAATTAGCATAGAATTTTCGAAAAACATGAGTAGAGACGACTTACCTTTAGCAAGGATATCCGTTACTTGTGATTTTAGAATTGAACGCTATTTAAATCATGCTAACCGCAACAAAGCTTTTGGGGACGACTCTCTACCCAACCGTAGGCTCAGCTGCACATAATCTTTCTACAATTGGCCACCCTTGAGCCTTCAATCAACTACTACTTCCAAGGAATCCTTTGTCTCACAACACTCTTCTTCCAAAAGAATGAATGAATCTCATTCCCCTCTTTGTCCATTAAATAGAACAAACGGTTCCAAAAATAGAAATGGATTGGAAAGGGATCCACATGCACAATCCATGTGTGAAAATGTGTCGGGCTCTCTCTCCCACACAACCTAAACAATGTAATTTGCGAGTTCCTTCAGTAATATATTTTATCTTATTCACAAAAAAAAATAAAAATAAAAATAAAATTTCTCAAATAATTTTTTGCAATCCATCTCTTTGGATATATTTTTTTTCAAATAAAAAATGGTAGAAAAAAATATTTGATAAAAGGTTGTAGATGAGGCTAAACAATAGAGTTACAAAATTAAATAGCCCTAACTTTCAAATAAAAATGCCAACTCATTATCCGCCACATTTATAAAGTTCTATAGGAATTACATCTTAGATATTCTCAGTAGTATATTTTCTTAAAAAAATACTAATATACAAACTAATTTGTATAGTATAATATTTTCATGAGAAAATTGATAATGTTGTGCCTCTTACAACCCTAGATTGGTTGGTTTTGGTTCTTGGTTGCTAATATCCATGTCATCAAGTATATGTTGTATAATATTCGTCTCTTAATATATCAATGTATAGAATTGATGGACATCTTCAAATTTAAGGTTGTTAATTGATTACTTTTGCTTGAATTATGGACCAAGTTGTTGAGCATCTTACACTCTACTTCAAGAGAGTTGATTTGCAATTTATGTTGTGCCAAGGTTGTCATAATTATGAATTCTAAGTTGAAGATTAATGTTCATCCTCATGAAGCTTTGTGGTGAATGAGAAAATCGAGGTCTTGTTACAATGGATGCATTGTTTGTCCCTATGAAGGGCTCTCCAAACGTTTTAGGCATCCCTATAATCAATAAAACTGGTAAATGAGTGGGCCTTCTAATATTTATTAGAAAAGTAGTTAGACCTAAACACATGAAACACCTTGTTGCTTGCCCAATCAATTACCGGAAAACCTAGATCGAAGGACCTAAAAAAACTAGGCGCACTATAACCCCCAAAAAAGAAATACCACTTACAAATAAGAATGTCATCCACACTATTGATCACACATGAATAGAGTGGACCTTTAACCTCAAAATGCAACCAACTCTCAAAATACGATAAGGGAATTCAACACACAAGAGCTAATATCTGATAACCAAAACATGTAACCCTAAGTCAAAATCCTTTGAGCCTAAGGTCCAAAGAATATCCATAGATAGGGGAAGGTTCTTACTAGATTGTTACCATTGGTCCTGCCTATAGAGTGCACATCCATGATTGATTTCATCATCCCACCCATTAACATAAATTCGTGCACAACATTCAAAGAGTAGGCTAGAGTTAAGAGCATGCATGTGAAAGGGTTATACACAAGTCTTGTTCAATCCCTTCACCTCAAATGCAATCCATTTATCTTGATTGTGTGTCATGTGGTTACTTAAAGCGAGGCTACCGGTCATGATTTGATAATGAGATAAACTAAGGGATGGGGTGATAATAAAGCATCACTCTTTTCTTTAGCTTCGTTTCTCAAAGTTGTGAGGCTTGATTAGTTTGATTATCTACTTGACAAATTTTGATCTCAAGGAACCTGAAAGAATGGAATATTTTGGAGATGACTAGCTTCCTCATGAGACCAAGCTATAATGGGGACAATCCTATTATTAGAAGGGAGGGCTTTCAAAACCATTATATGGTTATTAAACTCGAATCCTAGATAACTATTAAACTTCTTATTCCCAATTCAGATGCGAGTAGGCCCTAAAGAAGAGTGCATGCTTTAGTTTGGTTATTTGAAGATTCTCCAAGACTCCATGCAGAGTTTGTTTCTTGGTTTCCTCTGGCAACAAAAATGATCCCTCTTGCATTTATGACCCCTCCATCTCTTAGTATGGTTAATGACATATGTACAAGCTTTGGGGAAGTGTTAATATAAGCAAGTTTGTTTGGTGTTTAAGGATTGCCAAAGCTTTTGTAAGAGTAAGCTAATATTGTAGTGAAGAGACTTTATTTCTTACCAATAATAAAGTATAAGCAAAGTCCTACCAATAATCCAAGATCTTTACATGGTGGAACAATGTCCTTGAGAATTTTACCCAATCTTAAATTGATTGAAATTATCAAAATTTAATATCATTAGAAACATTGACCTTTTTATTATCATATATAGCAACTAAAAAAAGGTATTACAATATTAGAGAAACCTAATTTATAAATACAATTTCTATTTAATATTAATTCTCACGTACTTTTAAATAAATTAACATGTTAGAATTATAATAAAACTGATTTTTTTTACATAAATTTAATTGATAAATAGGTGTCATTGACTGAAACATCTATTCAATCCCATAATTTCTAATGTGTAATAAGTGGGAAAAACCATTCAAAAAAAATATGATATAAAATGCCATAATTTTTATTTACCAAATGTATTTTTATTTTTATTTTATTTTTATTAATCCCTACATGTAGGGACTATAACATTCGCCTTCCTTCTGGTTAGAGTGCGTTGACTCTTATTATTTGGCTGTGTTTTTTGTAATTTTAACAAAAGTTTTTGGAAAATGCTCACAATTTATATTTTCCCTAAATTTAAGAAATAATTTTCTACTTTTCTGGAAATCATATTTCTAATTTTCGATTAGCTAGGTGAACACTAATGGGACATAAATCACTTGTTGGAGGGCATTTTATTTTCACTATATAGGTGCCCGTGTTCATGGCACTTGCGACACCTAAATGGGACATGTTCATAGTCCACCGCTTGCACCCATTCTTCGTCATACACTTCTAAAATGATCGCGTCCGGAAGTGCCCCAAATAATTCCATTTCCACACATATCCGAGCGAAGGATGTGTATTGCCTTTTAGAGTCGCATCTAAGATCTTTATAAAATGCCCTAGCTTGTTGCCGATAGCCTTT
This sequence comes from Pinus taeda, assembly GCA_000404065.3. Lineage (NCBI taxonomy): Eukaryota > Viridiplantae > Streptophyta > Pinopsida > Pinales > Pinaceae > Pinus > Pinus taeda. Next base: position 7,058 of record APFE031684449.1, read on the forward strand.
AAAGACTCCGACAACCAATAATCTAAAGGAAGGGAATAAGTCTTATCCATACCGGTACCGATGTGAAAGTTTCTCGTTCTGGGACAAAGTTCATCATCCATGGTCGCATGAAATGGCTTGCAACAGTGTAAAAATAGGGTCCTCCCTTGAACACTCTGTCCTTATCCTCTAAGCTTGTGAATACCACCATAAAGAAGCCCTTGGACCCAAGGTGAAGGTTTATTTCCCCCTTTGGTTTCCAGTGGTTCCTTATCCATGCTTGCAAAGCCTTCTCCTTCGGCTAAATCCCCATAAATTTGCATATAACCGCGTATTCCGCCATGTGATCTCTGTGCACTTGAAGCCCTGGGTCACTTAAAACGACCCAAGGAATAATGGTCGACTTAGGTTTATAGACCCCTATTGTGATCATAGGAGCAACTTTCTCACTGCTACCCCTTTTCCTCCTCCCCTTACTAGCTTCCTCATGATTCCTTCCTGTCCATGAGGTCTGATATTTTCTGAATTTTCTGTGTTAATAGCCTCTGTTGCCACCTCCATTGGTTTCTTGAAGCGATGTGATCTAGCTCCCTTGCTTCTATCCATAGCTACTTGATTGTAGGAGGGAGCATAACTCCCTCCTCTGTGTCCCGCCATGGTGACCATCGACAAAACCCTAGTTTAGATTCCAGAGCCAAAACCTTCGAGAATTCACACATATCTTTAAACTAGTACAACCACATTAATAAATATGTTTGATATACATGGATAAGATTATATCAATCACATGCACAACCACGTTAACTTGATATCATATTTGATGTTTAAATGATGACACAAAAACTTATTGTTAACTTAAAACCTTAATCTAAAAATCTTGTAAATATAAAAGACAATCTTCAAGGGATTGCTTACTCTTGTATCAAATTAAAAGTAATATCATTTAAAATCTTGTAAGAGATGCTAAGTGATGGTTACTAGATTTTTGGTGAAAGGTTGAAGGAAATAATTAATCAACACACTATACCTTGATTATCGCTATATAATAATGAACCAAGAAACCATTGTATCATTTCTTATTGGCATGAATATATTGTTTCGAAGGCTTTTATAAAAACAAATATTATATATATAGGCTCATTGTCATGATAGAGTGAATATACGTTAATTTCACCCAAGTATGGTAATGAAAAGAAGAACCTGAGTCTACATTATTTACAATATTGGTTGAATCCTTAATATTTATTTGAGGAGGATATATTTATATATAATCGTACTTAACCTCAATTCATTGGATTTGGTCAAAGAAACCTTTTCTACCACGTTTTGTCAAGGGGATCACCCTATAAAGTGAATTCCTTACATTAACATGATGTCATCTGTACAGTTTATGGGCAGAAGCCCTACACCAACTCCCAAACAAAATACCTAATCTGATGCACCACTCATAAGGGTAAAATTAATATTTCGAAACTCTGAAACCCTGGCAATGGAACAATGGCACCGTGACCAAATAAAAGCACAAATCAACCTCGCACAAATATATGGTCACAAATTTAACATAGATTAAATGGAAACACCATAAAATATATGGTCACAAAACCAACAGAGATTAAATGGAAACTCCATAAAATTAACAAACATAAAATTAATGTAGCTATTGAAACCTAAAATGACATATACTTGAACCTTCATAATGGGAATAAGCGCACTCAAATCAACTAATTAAAACACCTTATCTCGCACCATCAAATATCTAATCCTGCACTATCAAATACTTAACATTCAAATGGAATGTAGGGAAGAAATCTTAAATAAAAACTCACTAACGAAATAAATAAGGATTGAGTTAATTATGAGAAACATAAAAACTTATGATTAATGTGGCATGACCATGACCATGACTGTAGACATTTCATAACCCCCAAGCCATGTTTTATTAGATGAGGGTAGATGTTTGTGGAGGGAAAATGTTTCAAACAAAAATTTCATTAGAAGGACAACTCATGCAAGTTTGAAGAGGGCAAACATTTTAAATATAAATTTCATATTATTGATAACCCTTAGCCATGCTAGTGAAACCCCATTTCGTAATTTTTTTTAATAAATTAAAGCTAGAAATAGACTTAATAAATTGAAAAACTATTCACTAACCTTTCATAGTGTCCATTGGATAACGTTAGCAAACTAATACACGTTTGGTGGACCAATGACATCAACAATCATAGATATACACATATTCGTGTTTTGACGTTCTGAGAATGGTGGGCAGAGATTTGTTTGGATTAAGTTCTCATTGGGCAGGGCAAGCAAGTCTTCATATCTCCGAAGCCTATGCATTTCAAACGTTCCTTTTATTTGTTTTTAACGGAATTTTACCCCCCCAAGATAAAATTACCATTTTGGTGTTTCATGAGCACAGAGGACAAGGTTTCGTGAGCACAAAGGCAGAGGCAACATGAGCACAAAGCAGTGTGAGGCAGTTAACTTCTAAATAGGTAAACGTTTAGAGCACGGAAAACGCTCAGAGGAGCCAAGGCGTAAAGAGCAAGGAAATTTCAGATTTTGTGGAAACAAATCATCTGGGTCAAGTCAAAATTGCTTCAATAGACAAAACAAGAAAGTGGATTTGGGTAAACGCAAAGCAATATGAGGGTATTTTAAGGCGTAAATTTGATCGCCTTAAATGGGGACAAATGAGAAGAAAAACAATCAAGAGAAAGAAAATAAATAAGAGAAACAAAAATAAAGAAGAATCAATCATTTACAGTACCTCATCTACACCTCTTACTTGGTCATCAAATATATATGTCCAAGAACTGATGAAGGCCAGGACAAGGCTGGAGATTTTGGAAGCTAGAGAACAGGAAAGGGACCGCAAAATTTCAGAGATCACAGTTGCAAACTGATGCCTAATGGAAGATAATAGAATTTTGAAAAAGCAGGTAACAATGTTACAAGAGGCTTTAGAGACAGGAAAACAAGAATGACAAATCATGAAGATAGCATGGCAAAGCATGAAAGGATTAATAACAAAAAACATATATGTGATAATTTCTAAACAAACTCAGTTATATACACAAGTATCTCAACAAACAAACATTTCCAAATAGAAGGCAAAAATGAACAGCGGGAAAGATAGTCCAAAAGAAGTCAAACCTAGAGGTGAAGACGCTACTGGTTAAATAAGGACAGAGGAAGAAGATGCAAGAGCTCGTAGAGCATAGGAAATAGAACATAAAGAAAGACATGACAAGAAAACAAACTTTATTATCAAGGGAATAAGAGATTATGGGAAGAATGAAAGTACTCTTAATTTGAAAAGAGACTTTCTGAAAGAGAAACTCCATTGGAAAGGGCAAATTTTCCAAGCAAGAAGGGTTGGGAGGATATGTGAAGAGAGGCCTCGACCCATAAAAGTCACCATGGCAAGCATACAAGACAAACGACAACTTTTGGGCAAAAAGAAACTCTTGAAAGGCTCATAATTCTTCCTCGATGAAGATTTAACCAAAAAACAACAAGATGAGAGAAAGGGATGAAGTGGAGAAAAATAGAACAACAAGAAATGAAGGGAAAAGGGCATGGTTGTACAATGGGAAAGCCATTATTGTAGTGTTTTGGCCTCCAGGCAAATCAGGGCAGCAAGTTGGCAGTAAAGAAAAAATAGAGAATTCAATAATAGAGCAACATGAGCAACATGTACAAATAGGGGTGAAGACTCAAATTTGAGTCTTATGTGCCAAACTGCGTAGCAGTCAAATCCTACCCAGGTATACCTAAGTTTAGTTTGTTGGAATTGTAGAGGTTACCCTTGGAGGAGAGAACCTAGGTTAGGGCCTATTGTGGAAGGTAGAGACATAATTTGTCTCACGGAAACTCATGAGCATGATGGTTGCAAAACTCTTGTGTTTGACAGTTATTTGAAGTTGGCAGTTTGGAACAAGGTAGCTGAAAATGGCAAAGGGTATGGGGGAATACTAGTTTTAGTGAAAGAAAAAGAAGGTTGTCACATTCAATTAATTAAAGAAGATGCAAATAAACAATATTTATGGTTGAAAATATCAGAGAATGAGAATCACATACGAATTGCAGCATTCTATTTTTCCCCTAAAGTCTCAAAAACTTACAAAAATAAGGGGCTTGACAACAAGAATCTGTATGCAGCTTTAAAACAAGATATTGTCGTGTACTCTCAGCAGGGAGAAGTTCTTTTAGTGGGATATTTCAATGCTAGAACAATAAATAATTGAGCTAGCATTCTTTGTTGCAAATAGGATAACAATCCTATTTGGCTCACTGAAGAGGAGAATCTCGAATGGGTGAGGTGTTTAGAAGATGACAAAGTTAGCAATCATTTTGGAGAGGAGTTGCTTACACTGTGTGGGGCTTTCAACTTAATTATTTACAATGGTCTAGATAGATGGAAAAGGTCGGGGAACTTCACTTGCAACACATACAATGGGGAAAGTGTCGTTGACTATGTGATGTGTTCACAAAGCTTAATAGAAAAGATACATGACGTTAGTGTTGGAGAGCATATTTGGGACTTAAAATCAAACCATTACTCAATTTATATAAGGTTATCATGGTTAGAAGAAAGGCAACATAGGAGGAAAACCCAATGCTCTCGACAATCACTATCAAGGGGAAAAATTCTTCTAACACAAGAAAATGGTACTATCCTCAAGACAATGTTAAAGAGATTAATTCGGAAGGAGAAAACTGGTTTCAAACGCTTCAACAGTCATGAGTTAACAAACATAATTCAAAGTGCACTTGAGAAGTGCAAAAGAGCAAAAAATAGGAAATCAGAATCAAATCGTTTTCCTGTAAATGCTTGCTTTGATGAGGAATGCAAAATGGAAAGGAGAACCTTGAAAAAGGTAAGAAAGGAGAAGATGAATGTAAAGTTATATAAGCAGATACTAAAAAGGAAAAAAGATGGGTTCATGCAAACAAGGAGGGAAGTGTTAATACATTTAAGCAAGAATAATCCAAATCTTTTATGGGAGGAACTGCAACCAAGGAAGAAGCAAATTGAAAATAATATTACAACCAATCAGTGGTTTGAATATGTAAGACAACTCTACGAGAAAGAATCCGAGGCGGAGTCCCCCCTAGGATCGACACAAATTCAAAGCTCTTCACATTACAGGAGGTGGAGAATGGAATTAAGAAGCTGAAAACAGGAAAGGCAAAGGACTTGGTTGAACTTCAAGCAGAGTATCTAAAATGGGGAATGAATGCTCTTGCACCGCACATCATGGAAATATTCAACAAAATCATTCAACAAGGATTCCCAAGGGACTTGACAACTAGCCTAGCAATACCCCTTTTTAAAAGTGGAGACATTAATAATCCATCCAACTATAGAACAATTATGATCAATCCTTTGTTTGCAAAGCTTTTCGGTAGCATGGTAGAAGATAAAATTAGCAAGTGGGTAGAAGTAAAAGAAAAGAGGGCAAGAGGACAAACGGGTTTTAGGCCGAAACATTCTACAATGGATCATGGCATCACGTTGAGACACATTGTTGAAAAGGTTTGGGAGGACAAAGAAGAAGTATTTTGTTGCTTTGTTCACTTCAAAAAAGCATTTGACACAGTCCCTAGGGATAAGTTGTGGCGTAGGATGGAAGAACTTGAAATTCGTAAGCATTATAGAGCTGTTGTCCATAGACTTTATGAAGAAGTGAAAGTCAAAATTACAACCTCAACAGGTATTTCATAAAGCTTTAGAAATGACATTGGAGTCAAGGTTGCCCTCTATCCCCTACTCTTTTTGGTCTATATAGTGATAAATTGGAAGAGTGACTAAATATGCAAGGTGGAGATGGTGTTCAGTTGGGGGAGTTTGTGATAAAGCTTCTTTTATATGCTGATGATATTGTATTGATTTCTAAATCGGCCCATCGATTGCAAATGCACTTATATTCCCTTGAGCATTTTTGTAGAGCAGTGGGGATGCAAGTCAATACTAGCAAGACCAAAATAATGATTTTTTCTAATAAGAGGAAGCATAGCCAACATACTTTCTCCTTTGAAGACAACATTCTTGAAGAAGTAAATGAGTACAAGTACCTTGGGATTGATTTCAACAACAAACTCAATTGGGAGGACTGCAGAAAGAAGAGAACTTTAGGAGGGTAGAAAGCATTATATGCTCTTTAAAACAGACGTAGAGAGACAAAGTTATGGGATTGGAAAACGATTAAAGTGCTTTTTGGGCTCCTATTTTGTCCAGTGATGCTATATGGGTGTGAATTGTGGGCTAGTAGCACTCCCGTCTCAAAATGGAAACAAATTGAGAAAATCCAAAAACGATAGATCACGAGCAAGTTAAAAATAAAAAGTTCAGTACTTTATGAGATAATGTTGAGTGAAACAGGAGCAACTTCCATTGAAGCGATTGCTATGGTGCGGCTCATAATATATCTAAAAAGAATTGAACAAATGAGAGTAGGTAGATGGCCTAATGTTATCTTCAATGAAGGCATGAGTGAAAGAAAGAAAACACGGATGAAACAAAACTACACATGGATGCAAAAAAGGAATATCTACCTCAATGCTTGTCCCACAAATAGCAAGGAGCTAAAAGATTTTGTTATGGAGAAGTTTCATAAAAAGGTATGGGGAAATGAGTTGGGTAGAAAGAAGAAATATTACATTTAGGAATTCAACCCTAGGTGTGATCTACAACAAAAAGAGTTCATTGGAGCTAGCATTTCATGGAGGGAAAATCTTCTTATTCCTCAATTAAGGACCAACTCACATCAACTTCAGTGTGAAATAGGATGGTGGAAAAGGCATAAAGAAGCTTGGGAAGAACGAGTGTGCACATTTTATACGTCAGGGGCTATGGAATCTGAAAAAATTCCATTTTGGAATGTGATGCATTCAAAGGCATCAGAGAAAGTTATGAGAACATGTTAGCATAAGTTTCTTGGCATTGTCTTTTTAGCGAGGGGATTGTTGGAAGCTTGGGTCAACTCATCACCAATTTGAATTGGAAAAGGATTGAATTGCAAAAAGCGAAAAACAGGGAACTAATGGTCTCATAGACTATTTTTAGTCTCGTGGACCTTAAAATATCATTTCATTTCAAAAAAAAAATTCCGAGATTATTAAGTCTTGACCATTCATAATTTAAAGAATTAAAATTCTTCAAACCTAATTCCAATATAAACATATTAACTAATAAATTAATATATTAGAATTATAAACGAACTAATATTTTCTACACAAATTTAATTAATAAATGTTTCATTACATGAAATATCTATTTAATTCCATAAATTTTAATGTGTAATAAGTGAGAAAACAATTCAATTAAGTACTACCTAGTAGCTAGTACCTGTGGCTCAGTTTATATATAGGGAAATTGAAATCTGGATTGTTGAAAGGTGAAACTGTTATGAAACCATATAACTTTATTTAGTGATAGGTTTCAGTTAGGGAACCAATTTTTTACCAACAACTAAATGAATAAAAAATTGGGTCAATAGTCTCCGTAACCCATGCAAATTTTTTTTTTGGCAAAAAATCTTGTAGATGCAGTGGTTGAATCATGCTTTTGACGGTGGAAATGGATTCAACACCATAAAACGTTTAGGGCACCTAAAATTATGAATTTTGACAACTTTTACTTGGATTTACAAAAATCTTTTTCAATTTTTTTCAAAAAATCTTGTAGATGCAGTGCTTGAATCATGTTTTTGATGGTGGAAATGGATTCAACACCATACAAAATGTGTAGGGCACCTAAAATTATGAATTTTGACAACTTTTACTTGGATTTACAAAAATCCTATTTTTCAAAATATAGCCGGAATTTCCATAACTTTCTAGGCAAAAAAACATAATTTTATGGCAATCTTGGAGAGTTTGTTTTATGCTCACCGTTGTAATTAATAGAAATAGAGCAAAAATCAAAATCTTTATGAATTTTGTTGAAATTCTAAATTTATTAATTCTCTACAATTTAAAAATAATAATTTAGTAATAATATTTAAAAAAGAAGAAGAGTAGCAATGCTAATGTTTATTGAAAGTTTATATTTTAATTTTGAATAAATCATATATTAAATAAATTATTCAATATATTTAAAAATCTCAAACCACTTAACTTATACAATTTTAACAATTAAAAAATTATTTTAATATTTTAATATTAAATTTAAATTTATACAAATCTTCATATATTCACACTTTAAAAAATAAATATTATACTGTAAACTATAAACAAAATATAATGTAATAAGATAATCAAATGTAATTGGGCTAAGATAAATAAAAGATATTTGAATTTGATAAGGCATGTGAATAAAAGATATGTGGAATTACTTCAGTCGAATGATTTTTTATTATTATATAAAATTAGGTAAATATATAAATTTTCAAAACCTCTAATCCTGAATGTGTCACATGCTAGAGAGAAAGACATCTTTTGTGGTGTTAAAAGTGCCCAACCAAACTTGGGAGCTGTCACTTGAATAGACGAATCAATAAGTGACAACTCTTCTTTTCCCACGAATTCCCCACAAAATAGAGTATTTGCATTTGTTTGTAATGCAACAATTAGTACAAGAATAATTGCACATTTTATATATCTCATATTCATCTACGTCAAATTATACCTATAGATACCAGTTGAAAATAATTAAATTCTAAGAATAACAAATATTGTAATGCTTGACTCTAGATATAGGCACATACTAATGGATGAGGAAGCCCAATTGAGAATTTGAAGCAAGTTCTTTTGGACACTTAGCTCCCAATATCATTCATAAAATATCAACGAATCTTTGCTACAACCGCAAATCCCAATCTCTTAACAACTTAGGCAATTTATATTGGATTTACTGATAAAAACTGGGGTGTCAGTAAGAATGATGATTTGGAAGTTACATATGTTTTTAGGTAATTCATTAAAAATATAGTATTCTATCCAAATGTTGGCAATGATGTTATTCAATGGAGCTAAATCCATAATCTTCAAACCAATTTGAGTTTTCTTCCACTCCCACTTAGCCTAATATTTCTATTATATATAAAAAAAAACAGTGACCCAAAAAGAAAAGAAACACTAATAATTAGAAAAAAATATATTTAACCATTTATATGAAAGTAATATTAAAATTTCACATCCATCTTTGAATGAATTATTTTTTATATTGATATGGATTTTATATATTATGTTTTAATATAAAAATTAACAATTTTCTAATAAA
>APFE031684451.1:2129-22496 GCA_000404065.3 Pinus taeda
CGACCCCTAGAGGCAAGGAAAAATGTTAGATTGCCTATATTATGTACTTTCTTGGTCATTTTCATGGTTGGACTCTTGAGGGAGAAAGCTTCTATTGTATTACTCATTGTATCTCTGCATTTTTGGCAAAGGAAGAAAGACCAGGGTTTTGCAACACTTTTTGGGATTCCTGTGGTTACATGTATTGATGGTGTGTTTCTCTTTTTACTTGTAAGTTTGTTATGTGAATCATCTTCTTACTTTTTTCTTCTGCAAATTAGGCAAATGAAGTGTTAAGGTAGAATTCATGGTTGCTATGCTCTGCCTTTAAGTTTGCTTAATATCAATGTTTTCAGCTGTTTAAGGAGAATTCAAGGTGATTGCTTGCTCTCCTTAGCTCCTCACCAATCATTCTCATCCATCCCAATCTTTCAAAGCCATCAATACAGTCTCCTACCTCACCCCAAAGAACCCCCTGCAAAAACTGTGTCCAATCCCCGCACCCAAAATTGCCTTTCCCTAATTTTCCACCAAAACCCTAAAAATCCCAAATCAAACCTTTTTATCAGTTTACTAGCCTAAAATCAGTGTTCTTCATTGGTTATCTCAGCCCGTTGAAGACCTTTTGCGAGATAGACCGGAGAGAGCCCTCTCCTGCCCCGTAGGGCTAGCTACGAGGCTAAGTGGTTTGATGTTGCCTTGGAGTTTACCTTTTTCAGCCTGAGGTGAAATTTCAAGCGTTAACACCTCCTTCGCCCATTCCCATTCCGATTGCAATTTCTATTGCGATTGCGATGTGATTTAACAAAACAAAAAAGGACCCCTTTGAATTTTATTTGGAATACCCCAAATTCCACTCCGATTGCAATTGTTTTATGATTTGCCCCAAACTTTGGTTTCTGATTGAGATAGACCATAAAGTCCACCCCCTCACTCCACATTCCTCTCCATGATGTTTGTTTGGGATTTATTGTGCTCTACGTTTTTCCTGATTACCTGCAAAACGTGATTTGTTTCAAATAAAATTTGTTTATCATTTCATTTACGTTTCTCTTATCGATTCTAGTTTGTCGTGTTCAGGTTCATGATAGAGGAAGACAACTGTGTTGATAAGTGACATATTAGTTAAAACAAATGGATAGACATCTAGAGAATTCGATGGAACAAATGAAGTTGATGAAGACAACAAATCACTTTTAGAAACTTCTACCAAAATACTTTTTCCTTTATGCATTGTTGAAGGGATCTGTTTAAATGCCCTCAATGCTCTGCACAATTGATTCAGTTGTTTTCTATTATTTAAGCTTACTCGTTGTATGAAATAAAGGTCTTGAATTTTATGAAGAAAGGCTTACAAAATTTCGCACTATTGTACTTTCATACTTTTCTCAATAGAATGACTGGAACATTGTTTTTTTGGATTTTCATAAAGAATTTTGAGAAGTTTCACTATTGTACTCCCATAATCATCTTTCTGAGAAGGACTAAACTGCTGCTATTTCTTTTATGAGCTGAGAGAAGTGCATCTGGTATTTCTATCATTGTACCTCTGTTTTGTTCATAAGTAAAGAGTAAATTTATCTTTTCAGAGTGCTTATTACTTGATATTTAAAGAACAATTTTACATGTATTCACTATTGATCATGCTGCCATTGATATTTTTATACATGTTAAGAAATTTGCTTTGACATTCTAAATGTGATATGAGTTTACACATTATTTTGATTAACTATTTAATCAAACTAATCATCTTTAAATAGTTCCATTTCCATTGGTGTTTGAGCAATCTATATTGTTGTTTACTACAGAAAATCTTTATAGATCGCATCTAGATAAAAGTTAAACAATCTCGGGTTATAGAGTAGATTAACGCATATATTTTTCCATTTAATTCATTACTGCAAATCCATCTATTTCACTTCACTATAAGAATTACACACTCATTCAATCACATTTCATTGGGAAATTGGTCCCATAAAATCCAGTCGAAGCCACTACCTAAACGGAAAAGGAGTTGTTTTAAGGTCTAGACCAGGTGGTTTTCCCGTTGTGTTGAAGCAATGATTTTTGAGGCCTCAACAAGCTCATAATGTGTTAATTGGTCAATGATGACTATTTTCCCATTGTGTGGGAAGTTCATGTGTGGAATACTGGGGAAGTTACAACCTTCATGGCAGACATGTAGCTTTTGCCAACTGATTGTTGCAATTGAGGCGACCAACAATGACCTCAATGTCTACCAAGGCAATTTTCCCTGCAAGTTCAATAGGTACATTTTGGTAGAGGCCAACTGGTTCTGAAGGATGACTATCATATGCTTGAAGAGTTATGTAATATGATTTGAGTTTAAAAGAACCATATTTGTAACATACATGTTTACACAACATGCATGTGGATGCACCTTCATCTATGATGAATGATGAATAATAATGCTGCAAATAGTTATGGGGATTTGGAAAGAGACCATTAATGGTATCCATAACTCTAAATTGTCCAAATAAAAAGTGATAATATTAGATTCATATGTGTCAAATGTCCCTAAGGCAAAGAGAAATGTCTTCCTCTACATAGGGAATGTTTTTTATGCCTCTTGTTCAAACATGGTTACTAGTGACTGAGCCAAATCATTGATGATGTTATAATTATGAGTTTCCTTTGCATGAGGGTTATGAACATTACACCTTAAATGTCCTTTCGTTATCTCGGGGATATGGTCACTATTCGGACACAGGATCATCAAGGGTGTGTTGGACGTAGATGCAATGGTATCTACGAATGTTGGATTAGGCTTTGGAGGCATATTGTATTGGTGGTTGTGAGTTTGCAGGTGAATATCTATAGAATTCATGTTGATATCTTGATTGGTAAGATCATTATGGTGTATTTAAGATTATGGCATAAAAGGACATGGATGCTGGTTAGAGAAAATGATTTCCTGTCAAGTGGCCATGGCACTTTGTTAGGCATAGGGAGCCTGTAGGACTATTGGTTGTTGTGGGAGATGAGGTGTACCCGAAAATTTATTTGAACCATTATTGCCAATGATTTCTTTCATGCATTTGAATTCGACAATTTGGGAGCAATGATGAGTGTATGTATACACTCCCCACATAATGCGCAGGGGAAGTTAGTAAGAAGTTTTTTGTTTCCCCTTGCTTGGTTAGGTTGTTACTACTTGAATTCGAAGGTTGATTGCAATTAGGGGGATGACCCCAAGCTTACATATTCCATTATTCGGGTTTTTCCCCTAACCTTGGTTCCACTCCTATTTAACATTACCTTTCTTTTTTGCATTATTATGTTGGGAAGGATGATTGCCCATATTGAGTTGCTTAAATTCTTGTTCTTGTTGGAGAAGAGAAGGTTTGACAAATTTAACCCCTGCATGTTATTGATAATGTTGGGTCATAGGGTTGTTTTCAGGTGGACCAAAAAAAGGGTAATAAGGGTTCCCATGTGGGGTGCTTGAAATCTAATCATTATACCACAAGGTGCTATATAAGAGACCCTATAAGGGAGGGTTGCCTTGTGTTCCATGCGAAGGCATTTGCACAATAGGTGTGTTCGAGTAGTTCCCCCTATCATGGCCATGGAGGAGGATGATAGCCCTCTTGTGTTTGGGGATGATAAGTGTGGCCCATATTATTCTCGTGAGGGTTGCTACCATGGGAAGGAGGATTTCTTCCATATGTTTTGAGTTGTGATATCGACCTGATGAATCCATCAGTACCATTAGATGCTCCTTATTTGGGTTGGTTTAAGGGTTGGAGGTGGAGAGCATCAAGGAAGAGTGCATACATGTATCTTTACTGAGAATTTATCAACTCAAAATTTATCGCAACTTCTGCCTCATTATTATGCATGGTGGTAACAACATCTTTTGTTATGACTAGAAAAAAATGATTTGAGGAAGAAATCTGAAAGAAGTTCAGGGGAACTTTAATTTAGCAGGAATTGTGGTACCTATACTATTTGTGGATGTGGATTATGATATGGGTAGATGAGGTTTTCCTATACTTAGTCAGGTATTTTCAGTCCCATGCCATGTCATATTGGTAACTAAAAGAAAAGGTGAGAAAGACCTTAGTCAAGGATGCAAGATCGCAATAAGCACTAACTTTTTCATTGAGCCACCTTCCTCTTGAGGGGTAGGTTAAGGTATTTTGAACGTATCAAGTGAATTGAGTCTTCAGTGATGCTATTGGAGGAACACCATAAATGAAAGGTCATGATGTGGTTAGTTGGGTGTTTTCCTACCTTCCCTTTGAATTTTGGAATGTCTGAATGGAGTTTGGTTGGCATGGGAGACCATGAATTATGGGGTAATTTGTGAGCTTCGCTAAATTCAAGAGATTCAATGAAGCAACAAATGGCAAGTTGGGTGTTTGTGTCACCATAACAAGGGTTTGGTCATTGATAATTGTATGACAATGAGAATTGATGTAAGCTAAGGTGGTAATGAGTAAAGTTTTTCCCGATATAGATGGAATTAACAAGAAGGTATCAATTGATGTAGATCAAAGTGGGAAATTAGTAAGATTAGGAACTTCTCTTAACAATGGCAGGAGGCCTTATAGGTGGTAAGAATGTCAAGGGGATCCCCTATTATTCTCAATTTGCATTAAGGTTTGATTTTAAGTGAGATAACTTCAAGTTGTTCTAGGAAGGTGAATTGGTTGAGTCAAAGCATAAAAGTGAAAGAAAATAAGAATTGCATGGATATTTCTTCAAAATTTATATTTTCCAATTGTTTTGATCGAGTGGACAATCTATTCATGATGGTGTAAAGTGAAACAACATCAAAATATGAAGTCCCATGAGACTTAGAATCCTTCCACTCAAAAAATAACTAAGCCTTCCAAACATTTTCAATAGTGAGGCATGAATTCTCTGGAAGAAAACTTACGAAGGTTGAAAGGAGGTTCATATTGAGAGGTATTGGAGGCATGTTTTGGAGTGGTTGGCAATGTTCCCAATAGTCATTAAAAATTTCCTCCAGGTGTAGTTGTGTCCCACAACCGCCACCTTGGCTACATGCCCTATGATTTGGACAACAAGTTATGTTCATCCGAAGAGGGAAAGAGAATCTTAGATTTTAGGAATCAACCTTTGATCTGAAACCCAGACCAAGAGATATGAGACTTAAGGCAGTTCTCAAAATCACGTGTCTAATCTTTAGTCTTTTCATGGTTTATTCTTCCCATTGGGTTTTTGGACATTGGATGATGAAGGACTTAAATCTACTCAAAAGACAAATTTTATGTTTCAAATGAAATTGACTAAGGGAGGTTATTTGGATGCCTATTCCAAAAATCCGAACCAAGTTTCAAATTAGTTTTGTGACCTCTCAATGGAGAAGCCTATTGTTTTGAATTGTGGTTTATTTTCAAGAGTCTTAGAGTTGGGAAGGTGGGCCAACTCTCTTTACTTAATGAGTGAATGGAACAAGTTCTATATTGGATAATAATAAACTTTTTGATTCCCTAGGATTGCTTATGAGCGCAAGGGAAATAACATACTTATTAAAAAATAACCTAAAAGAACTTGCAATGTGTGGAATTGATTGTGTGCAAGTGAATTTTGCTAATCACATGTGTTTGCATTGCAATATTTGGATATCACTAGATCCTTTCTAATATGCTAATTAAACTAGATGAGATTGTATCCTCGTAAAAAAAGAAAGGATGTGTGCATGTATGGGGCATTTACGTCATTGTCTAGTTAATTCCATGTGAAGTTTTTTGTCTACTTAAGAAGGGAGATGAAGATAACTTAGAAATTGTTTTGCTTCATCAAGAACACAAGATGTATGAGGTGAGGAGCATACCTGGATAGAAAGTTTATTTTTTGGTCCCAACTTAAGAATGATGAAAATTTAATTAACTAAGTCAAATGCTTCGTCGAATATGGCCATTTATGTGGAAGAAAGAAAGAAATAAATGGTTCCTTTTAAGCCTTTTCATCCATTATGCGACCTAATTTAGCTTGCAATAATTGTTAAACAACCAAACCACATAATTAAGGAGGTCCCAAAAATTAATGGATACAATCTCACTCACAAAAGCAAACATAAAAACCTTTGAAATTTACAATGTTGCAAGTTCATGCGGAAATCATGCAAATTGGAGAAATCAACAATGGGGAAACCACGTGACTATTTCATTGACAATCATGCAAATTGACTATGAATGGAAAAATAAAATAGTAAAAGTTAAACACAATAGAGCCTAAGAAATTCGCTTATAGGTCTAATGAACTCCTTGTGGTTATCTACAACACAATTGTCAGGGAAGAAGGCTATTTAGGTAGCCAATAAGGGATGAAATCAAGTGGATGATGGAATGGAGTCACCAAATTTGTAATTTGTTTTAGGCAAAGAGGGATTTCCAAAAACACTTTGTTGTAAGAGGAGGCTACTAACCCACAGCAAACAAAAACTTATTATAGGGAGTTTGAAGAAAAACATATTGCATCGAATAATAAGAAAGAATGCATTAAATTACAAACGTGAGACATACATAGACAATAGAAACACAACAATAAAAATGGAAGCATGTTCCTTTTATTTCCAATGGAGAATGGCAAGTGGCCTTGAATGAGACACTAATGAACATTTGTATGGCACTTGTGAGTCCTCTTCTAACCTTCCGAGGGAGGGCCCTTAATGAAGTTTGGACTACTCTCTCTCACTACAAGAAGGATGCAAGTGTTCACAAGGGTGAAGCAACTCTTCACAACAAACAATGCTACTACAATGAAGCTTTAAAATTCTTGAGAATTCTAGTGAAACTCGGGCACCATAACTTTACATTCAACTTCTCATATCAAATGGTTACCCATAATTATTAGTTATGGGTTTTTCTTGTGTTTCTTTGAAATTGGTTCATGGTGTGAATAGTGTTGACGTCCGTCATGGTTTCCCATGCATGAGAGGGACATGGTAAGAGACTTGAGTTGTCAAAGTACTTATAATTAAATCTCCTGGAGCTCTAATCTAACCGAACTTGTATTCAGTACTTTCCTTCTAATGGGATATTCATCATTTCTCATGTTATTCACTAATGAACTACTAGTTTCTGCTAATTTGCATGGCTATCAAAGGGTTACTCGTGTGGATCATGCAAAACTTGTATTAAAATTTTACACAAATGAATAAAAATAACTTTGTAATGTTTTTTCTCAGCTACGTATGGGTTGTAGAGTAATCACCATGGATAATATTTCTCTTTGATGTATTGATGATATTTTATCATGATCACCTATATAGTTATGTAAGTGATTATTGGTTGATAATAGGGATGATCATGAAATGCCATTATCACATGTTCCCCACCCTAGGGGGAGGAACATTTCATAGGTAAACCCTTCAATCAATGGATGTAAATGGTAAATGATATAGTCTGCGATGTACTTCATGTGTGGTGCCATATCCTTATACATAAATTATGTAATACTATCATCCATGAGGGCCTTTGTGGTGGGGGCATTTGCATTACTTGAATTACCCTTTCCTCGACGCTACTTTTTCCACCCTTTACTTAGCCTTTTTCTTTGATTTGTTTGGATTACATGGAAATATTTCATTGATTTCATTTAAAACCAACTTTTAATATGGGTAATTCATTACTCACAAGGTTTGGGATGTTTTCATCCATTCCCTTTTACTTTGATAAGTATGACATGCATGGCACTAGAGTGTTGGACTTGCATGAGGGGGTACAACTCAAGTTACTCTTGAATTTTGATTTTCTATTCACCCTTCTCACTCTTTTTAATTTTAATAATTGGAATATGCTCTTAACATTCTTTCTTTTTTGTAGGTGCGTCATCCTTTGGGCAAATTTCCAAGTCTTGTTCTCATGGAGTGAAACAGAAAGGGAACTAATATGAGTAATTGGAAACAATGGAACAAAAGGGGGGGAATGAAATAATAGATAAACGGTGAATGTTTAAAATGATAATAACATTGACACATTATTTCTATCAAGACATCTTAATAATGGCCCTCCTGGAAAGTGAAAGAAAAAACCCAAGTTGTTTTCTCTTTACCAAAAGTAAGAAATGCCCACCAGGGTGAAATGAGGCAAGAAATATAACTTCTAAGCATCATGATCCATTATTATATTTCAATCCATATCATTACTTAAATGTTCCAAATCATTAAATGTAAATGTACTTCACGAATGTTGACCTACCTTCATTGGATGAGCATGCTAGATGAGCATGCTGATAAAGTGGATGAACTAACTAATGAGTGGGAAAAAGGCATCTAAGGCTGATATGTGAGGATAAGGTGAGGTTGCTTAATGGAAATCTACATCTTAGGATAACATTTTTCTCCTAGGATTACCGATGTATATGGATGGATAACATGCACAAATGAATATTTGTTGAAAGATTCATTTGTTTCTTGGAGAGATGTTTTCTTGCTTCAAGTTGGTGCTACTTACCACATGACTTTTTAGATAGACTTATTTGAAGAATTTTAATGACAATTAGAGGGTGCAATATACTTTGAAGATATATCTAATCACAAACCTAATAGAATTAGCAACATCAAGCTTACATTGCCTAAATTCCCATATTTTTTTACATGATGTTCTCTACCTTCTTGAGTTGTAGAGGAACTTGCCATCTCATGTGCACAATTAAAAACAAGGGCATACTATTCACATGTTTGGTGGAAAAGGTTAAATAAAGAGTCTCTTGGCAACAAGTTCATCATGATAGGATGGGAGGATGTGAAAATGGTGAAGTTGAAAGGGACATCTACATGAGCACTAAATTTTGCATATCTTTCTCACCTTAATGAAGGTATATTGTCATCAAGTCTTTTGTGACATGCTATATTTGGGCACATCAATAATGATAGTCTTCTCACATTAAAGCAAAATGGTGTTTGTTGTTTTCTCACCATTTTAACAAATTTGAAGCAATGTGATGCATTGTCATTGGTAAACATAGCAAGCAATCTTTTCATGATTCCAATTTGAGAGCATGTAGAAAATTAGATCATTTACACTTTTATTTGTTTGGCCCCAAGCCTATTGCATCTATTTTCAGCAATAAGTATATCATGACTTTTATTGATGATTACATCAAGATGTGTTGGGTTATTTATTGAAATAGAGATCTCAAACATTTGAAACATTTACAAATTTCGATGTATGAATTGGAAATGAAGCACAATACTTTTAATTAGTTTGAAAGTTATCATTGCCAACATGGGATTCAAAACCGAACCTCTATTCCATATTATCCACAATAGTATGGTGCAATAAAAAAATACAATTAGGACACCCTTAAATATGGTATGTTACATGTTATTTCTCAAGAAAGCAAAGTTGATGGTTTTGGTTGATGCAGATCTCTGTGTAGTGTATTTGAGAAATAGAAGTTCATCTCATGCTCTTATGAACAAGAATCCATGTGAAACTTCATATAACCGAATTCCTTTGGCGAGGTATCTTAGGGCTTTTGGTTCCACTTGCTATGCCTTAATCCCTAAGAAGAAAAGAAACAAACTAGGTGCAAGAAGTTAAAAAATGCATCTTCTTGGGGTATTCAAATACCACCAAGCCATATTATTTTTATGATGAGGTGAGCTAAATTTCCATTGATTCCATAGAGGTGAATTTTCTTCCATTCACTAAAAATGACAACCTTGTTGAACAATAAATTAATCGTATTGATAAATGTACCCATATAAAGGCATATCATGAGTTTAATATTGAGACTTCGCACCTTGAAGGGGGATGATTATCTTGGATCAATCTTTGGAATATTTCTTTGATGTATCGTCTCCCCTTCATGTAAGAGATCCAATCACTTCATCATAATAGGAGGTTCAAATGGATGGTGACTATGAGAATTTAAATTTTGAATCTTGAGGAGAATGCATTACCATCTCAATTAATTGAGCAAGTTGGACCATCATATAAATTTCCAAAATGGGTCATGGATACATTTGAAAGTGTTCATCTTAATGAGATTGGAAAGACAAGAACTAGAAGCTTGTAAAATAATAATATGGAGGTCATGTAGACGATTCACATTTAGGTGATGATCCTGGTGGATATTGGTGCCCACCCATCAATTCCATTGACTCATAACGCAATTTTCCTATCTTGGCAGTTTTTAGGTCCTAAACTTTCGAAGTTGTTTTAAGGCTTCAAGATAGACCTCGAATAAACCTTTCTAACGTGTTATCGTGTAAGCCAAATGAAGATTGTATGCTAAAATTACGACCCTAAGAAGTTGACATTACAACATACCCCATCAGGGCCCATGAGCCTTTAGTGTTTCATCTCCTAGGGTTAGGGTTTGGATGTTTAGGGTTTCTCATTATTTCACTCATGAAAAAAAGGCCTTCCAGCCTCATTGTAACTCAGTTCAAGAAGACACATAGCCATCACATCTCTTCTCAAAGGTAAGCTATCATCATTTGAGCTAGTTTCCTTTCATTTTGCATGTAAATAGTTTCAACATTTATAGTTATTAATTGAAGTAAAATTTCATTATATCTTTGTGTTTTGATTTTAAATATATATTTCATTTTTTCCCTTCTTAAATTCAGATCAGTGGTATCAGAGTGGTCTGCTCTTTCTCTGTTTTTTCTATGCATGTCCCTAATGAGGTTTGGGTATACGAAGTTGGGAGTTGAACTACTTCATCCCTTGCAAGACCGCCCTTGCCAATCTCGGCGGCCTCCCGTGGCGGAAGAAAAGAAAGTTGAGGTAGTAAGAGAACCTATCAAATTGTTGCTCAAAGAAGCCCTTGAGCGACAAAGGAACAAGATAATGGATTTTTTTATCAGATCCTTTAGTGAATACCAATATGTGACACATCTTCACCCAACAACCACTTCAGAGGTTCCCCACCCTTTAAGGTACAAGTTAATTTTGATATTCCTATATTTGAAGGCCAGGTAGATGCAAATGCTCTAGATAAATGGTTAAATCTATTATAAGGATATTTTTCGGTTCATAACTTTTCAGATAGAGAAAATATTAATTTTTCACTCTTTAAGGTCACCCCCCATGTCATGGATTGGTAGCAAACTTACTGTGAGGATAGGACCACGGAGGAATCTGCCCTATTTTTAGTCACACCCTCTTGGAACTCTTTTAGGGATGTTATTAAAGAACAATATTACCCGGTTGAAAGTTATGAAAAGTATATAAAATGGATCACATTATAACAGGAAAGGTGCCAACAAGTGCCAGAGTTCACGAATATCTTTCATACCTTGCGCACAAAGGTAGGTATCAAGGACTCTGAGTGACATATGGTGCTCAAGTACCATGGTTGTCTGCATAAGTTTATCTAGGCATAAATGGAGTTCCTGGACATCTCTTTGCTTGGTATAACATACTGATATGTTGTAAAAAGAGCTTCTACGTAAATCACATCAAAAAGATCATTGTCGACGTGTTTCGAACCAACCAGTGTGGTTCATCGTCAGGACGATGAACCACACTGGTTGGTTCAAAACGCGTCGACAATGATCTTTTTGATGTGATTTACGTAGAAGCTCTTTTTACAATTATGATGGATCACAGAAGCCTCAATTCTACAATACTGATATGTTGTCAAAAATTTTAGAAATTAATATGTAGATTCAATATTGCTCATGAAATTTACTAAATCACAAGACTTGAAGCTACTCTACTGATCTGTGAAAGTTAATTCACCATCTAGAACAAAAAACATAAATATGCAAAAAGAAACATCACACATGCACATAGATTTATCTAGGGGAAAGTAATTGCTCAAAAACCCTTACTATCTATATTACATTAATAAGAGAATAGAGATGAAATAGATATGCTTTCGCAAGCCTAAGCACACCCTGCAAGTGCATAGTCTATCCCTCTACCTGACTAACTAACTCTGGGCAATGGTTAGCCAATTTTCAAGCCCTCCAAGCTCTTATTTCCTTGCATTGTTCCTTTGGGAAATTGGTCCCTATTGTTTAGGAATTTCCTACTATTGAATTATGCAATTCCCTATGGTCCTTCGTCTGACTACTTGCACCACCTATACACATTGGAATATGCTACAACTGATAGTACACTGCCTTGGAATCTCCATCTCAACTAGGTAACTCTAATTCTCTGCATGCAACAAATATTTTGGGTTGATTAATCAGTTAACTGGTTGATCACTGAGTGTGGTTGAAGTTCCACTTCCATAACTTGACCTCCACTAGTTCTTCTAACATTTAGAACTAGTTAAACTAACAATAACTCAAATTAAATGAAACAAATTGCTACAATTAGCAATAAAACATATTGAACTGAACTCAAGCTTCCCCAACTTGAATTAACTGAGTGACAAGTGCCATGTCACCTCATTTAACTACCTCCGAGATTTCTACTGAAACAGAAATTTGAATTTTCTCTAGTTTGACTACGGCAAAGTCAAATTGAGATTTTCTTGCTGCGTTTTCAACAAAATAAAGCATAATTTTAAATATAAGAAGCAGGACTTTGGATCTTTGAATCCGAAGCAAGGAAAGGGGACCCCCAAATCATGGAAAAAAGGATGGAGCCAAGGTGGAACACCCCAAGACAACCCATCAAAGTTGCAATCAAATAATAGTAATGGGAAGACAAAGAAAGATATAGGAAAGTGTTGTGAGTTCCGTAAGATCCCCACTCATAACACAAATAAATGTCATGCAAAGCAGTCACTCGTGGACAAGCTAAAATATTTAAAGTTGGATGTGGGTTCAGACTCTGAACTAGAACCTAAGAACGAGAAACAAATCATTGATGCAAAACTCGGTGGCATTGTTGCCACCACCAGGCTCCAACAAAGTGAGCCCAAAGATCTGGAGGAAGGCGAGAGCCTCTTCCACTCATAAATGTGGGTGAAGGGTGCTTCACTGCATTTCATTGTCAATAGTGGGAGTTAAAAGAACCTCATCTTAGCAAAGGTCATTCAGTGGTTTGGCCTACCAACAACACCACAACCACGTTGATACACCAATGGGTGGCTCCACCAAGGGTGATATTTCTACATCAAACAACAATGTTGCCTACCTTATGGCATCAAGCCTCTCATGAATGAGGTATTGTGTAATGTTGTTCCCCTTGAAATTTGTGATGTTTTCTTAGGCCAACCATACTTGTGGAAGTGTCATGTTGTATATAAGTCCATTGTTATTGTTACTTTTGGCAGAAAACTATACAATATACGAAAGGTAGCCTCACCTACTGCCATTTCTTTGATCTCTACTAAGAACCACAGTAAGATCATCTCCCAGACTGGGAAAAAAAATTTGCTCCTTATTCGTTCCCAAAGTAAGGGGAAAATCGTGGCCACATCCATGGCCTCCAGAAATCGCTCCTCCATGTAACAAAAGCAAGTGGACAAGGTTATAGAAGAGCACAAGGACATCTTCTACTCAGCCACGGGGGGTACCTTTTCACTATTAGGTCGAGAATTCAATCGATATGAACCACAACACACCTATACTTAATGGGCCAATCTAATGTTGCTTTCTTTTGGAAAACAAGGAAATCAAGTGGCAGATCTAGGAGATACTACAAAAAGGGTACATCCAACAAAAATTGCTCACCTTGTGGGAGCCCAATTATACTTGTGCAAAAGAAGGATGGCACTTTGATACTTTGCACTGATTATTAGGGTTTGAAAAAATCATAGTCAAGAATAGATACTCGATTCCACAAATTAACGACCTTCTTGAAAACTCAAGGGTACTAAGTACATCAACAAGATTTATTTAAAGTCCAGCTATCACCAAGTTCCAATAGAACCGATGGATTTGTGGAAGACCGCTTTCAAGTCCAAGGAGAGTCTTTTTGAGTGGTTGGTCATGCCCTTCAGTTTGATGAATGCCCCTACAACTTCCATGAGTTTGATGGATGAAATCTTGCAGCCTTTAACTAGCTTGTTCGTGGTTGTATATCTAGATGATATCCCCAACTTCAATAAGAGTTAGGTAGAGCACTTGCAACATATTTGATAAGTCCTTCACACTCCGCGATAACACAAATTATGTGCTAACTTAGAAAAATGCTCCCTTGGCATGGACAAGGTCCAGTATCTAGGTTACATTATTAATTAGCGAGGTGTGCATGTGGATCTATCTAAGATCCAAGTCATTCAGGATTGGTCGGCCTTAGCAAATCTAACAGAGCTTCGCAACTTCTTGGCCTTGCTAATTTCTATCAAAGATTCATGTTTGGTTTCTCTCATATCACTTAGCCCTTAAGTCAATTCACCAAGGGTAGAGAAAAATTAAAGTTTTATTGGTTTGATTCATGATAGAAGGCACTCATTGAATTGAAACCCCACCTTTGCAATGCACTAGTCCTTGCCCTGCTAGACCTGCAACAACCATTTGAGATTGATACAAATGCCTTTAACTATGTTATTGGTGCAGTATTCACTCAATAGGGGTATACAATGGCCCATTATAGTGAGACACTCTATGATATTGTCTGAAGATACCACACCTATTATAAATATATGTATTCCATTGTGTAAGCCTATTGGCAATGGAAACATTATAATCTAGGGAAGGATACAATCATCCATGTGAATACCAAATTCTAGAATCCCATCTTCAAGATGGATTGTTGTTCTACCTAAGACATCTTTATGTTCCTTCAAGCAAGTGTGCCAAGCTGATCTGGGAGGCACATTACAATCGGGTCATAGGGTACTTTGGTGTGGAAATGGCAATGGAAGTACTGCAAAATTATTTTTATTGGCCAAAACTTTGACAAGATGTTGGCAAGTATATCAGATCATGCACTACCTACACCATCACCAAGCCAACCATAAGAAGCAAGGCCTATACACCCTTATGCGTACTCCCAAAAAACCTTTGGAATCCATCTCAATGTACTATATGTTTGGCCTTCCTTCTATAAAGTATGGTAATGACTATGTGTTTGTGGTCGTTGATATATTTTCTAAGATGGCCATTTTGGCTACCTGTAAGAAGACTACCACAACATAAGCCACTGCTAAGTTCTTCTCTGAATGAGTGTGGGTACATTTTAGGATTCCGCAAACCATCATATCACATCGGGACAACATGTTCATAAGTGCATTCTATTGGAGCCTTTGGTCATTATTGTACACCAAGCTCACCAAGTCGACTACCTCCACCCCCATACGGGCGACCAAACAAACGTCGTCAACAGGATGATCATGCACATTTTACACTTGTACAATTCCAGTCATCCCTAAACATGGGATGAGACTACCCCCTATGTTCAACATAGATACAACAAAGCTATCCATAACTTTATTAGCCACAACCCCTTCTAGGCGGGCCTAGGATTTTAACCATTATGTCTTATTGATATCGCACTGCCCCTTACAACAACACAGGAAAAATATGCACATGGTTAATCTAAAGGCAAAAAAGCTACCAAGTTTATTGAATGAATTTATCTCATTTTCCAGCAAGTCCATGATATCTTACCAAAGCCAATACTAAGTGTAAACAACGTCATGATCATCACTGGGTACCACACAAGTTTCAGGTGGGAAATAAGGTTTGGTTGCATTTGTGTAATATTCCTAACCCAGAATATTCCTCAACCCCAACAAAACTCCAACCAAATATGTGCAAATGATATAATAACCCAGAAGTGATAAAATAACAGTGGAACAACATATAATAATGTAAACCGGAAATATAAACAGATACACAAGAAATGCAACGAGAAAATGCTAAGCCATTTTATTATACTGAGCAATAAAATGAGTACAAGAGGTGATCAGACAAATGGCACCTCGACTTGCACAAGGCAAGTGAAGAACTACTCTCAGAATGACAAGAATGGCCTCTCTGCGTGGATGCTGCTGCTAATAGGGAACAAATGATGATTTGGGGCTTCTCCCCTCCTTAGAAAAAGCTAAAACTCTGGATTCAAGCTCTACTCAAGAAACCCAGAAAAACCCAGAAAGCTTTCCTAGAATGGCCGACCCCCGGAAAACACCCCCTAGGGTTTTGCGCAGTTCCTCAATGCCCTGTGCTGCCACTGAAGAAAACCCCTCTAAACTCTACCTAGAACATTGCCTGAAGCCCTGCCAAAATCCTCCAATGAGAAGAGGGTTGGACTCCTACTCAATCTCCCCGTAAAAATCCACCTGCAAGACCACAATCCAGCACTACAACCAAAAAGAACTGCGTCCCTCTCCCAGTGTTGCGCAGTCCTCCAAAACGCTGCTAAAACTGCTGCTGGAATGCTGATGAAACTACTGTTGAAACACCAAAGGAAATACCTTGCCCAAGCAGGCACTTGAAGTCCCCCGGGGCTAAGGGTGAGATCTCCGAACAGAGACACTCGATGCACTAACCAGTGTTGCAGACTAGCTAAACAGCCAGCGTGCTTAGAAGTCGAAACGACTAGCTCCAAATGCACATAACTAAATGATCTAAAATGAGGGGGCTCCTATCTATTTTATAGCCTCTACCTCTCACAATCCCTAGGCTCACCTCCTCCTGCGTGATTCCCCTCTTGCCACGTGTTCTTTTCCTCCTACGCAGTTCCTCCATGTGTCTGCGTGGGCTCCATTTCTACGTCCCCCTTTGGCCCCGTTGGCTCCCCTTTAAGTCACAACATTGTGCTACCTAGGAAGTGACTTTTTATTCTGTGAGTTATGTTCCCCCTTCCTTACTTTTTATTTACAAATGACTATAGAAGGCAAAAATTGAACAAAATCGAATATTCCAATTAGCCACAGCTAATTAGGAATATTACAGTCTCCCCCGGAAAAATGTTGCTTGTCCTCAAGCAACTGAAGTGATAGATGTTGTAAGATCTTCTCACTTTCCCATGTGGCATCCTCATCCGGCAAATTCTTCCACCTCACCAAGAATTCCCGTACCGTCCTGCTCTGCAGCTGCCTCTCCCTAGTGTCAATGATAGCCTCCGGCTGCAATACCAAATGCCCCTCATCATCCATGGGTGGTAGCTCATCCGTCACAGTCACTTGCTGCCCCAATGCCTTCTTCAGGCATGATACATGAAAAATGTTATAAATCTTGTTGCCTTGGGGCAACTCCAACTCATATGCAACCTCTCCAATCCTGCGTATCACCCTATATGGCCCATAAAAGCGAGGCTTGAGCTTCTCAGCCCCCTTCTGCTTCAGTGATTCCTGTCGGTATGGCTGTAATCGTAGGTAGACCATGTCCCCTACCTCGAACTGCCTCTCCACCCGACCCCTGTCGGCATACAGCTTCTGCGGGTTTTGCGCTATAACCATGTTATCCTTGAGAACTTGGAGGATATCCTGACTCTCTTGGATCCAAATCTTGGCTCTAGGAGCCCCGCTGTCACCAAACATCGCATCGACAAAAGATAAAGGATGATACCCATATAAGGCATAGAATGGTGACATACCAATGGACATGTGATGTGAAGTATTATAGCAGTACTCCCCCAGATGCAGCCACTTTAGCCATGCTCGCTGCTGCCCACTAACATAGTTATGCAAGTAGCCCTCCAACCACTTGTTAACTATCTCCGTCTGCCCATCCGTCTATCGGTGATAGCTGGTACTTGGTGTCAACTCCCTCCCCACCAATCGGAAAAGCTCCTGCCGAAACACGCCCATGAAATGGTTGTCCCTGTCACTGACGATGTGTAGTTTTTAACCCCGTACAGAAATTACCTGCATACAAATTCTAAATCACAGGAAAAAAATAAAAATGGGAGAGCATAACACATAAAACACATATACACAGAGATTTCCCACTGGATCCCAAAACCGGGACTACGAGCTTGATTTTTCATTATATTACTTTCAAAGTTACAATACATATTTATACATGCCAAAGCATCCAATACCATGAACCAAAAACCATCGCATCCAAAACCATGGACCGAAAACCATCGCGTCCAAAAAACATGTGCGATAATCATGCGCAAAACCATAGGTGGGTCTGCCCAACCTAACATAGGGTCCAAAACCAAAATTTTCCGAGGAGCTGCCCCAAACCCCATAAAGTGGGGTTACGGGTACCCCTCAAACCCCCTGTTAACTATGTGAAAAGAATATAACACAACCCAACAATCTCCCACTTGTTGTTTTCTTTCCACAGGGGGCCACAGGAGAGCTTAGTCATCTTTCTAGCCCTTAAACGCCCATTATTTCTCTACACCAAGAGAACTTCTCAGAGCTAACAGATTTTGTCAATGCATCTGTAGTATTCTTCAAAGTGTACACCTTTACCAGTAACACCTTTTTGTCTTCTATCATATCCCTCACAAAGTGATACTGAACATCAATGTGCTTTGTCTTTGAATGATAAGCAGGGTTCTTTGCCAAGAAAATTGCACTTTGGCTATCACACTCTATCCTTATAGCTCCTTGTACTAACCCCATACTTGAACACAATCTCTGCAACCAAACTTCTTCCTTGTTTGCATGAGTTTCTGCCATGTATTCTGCCTCTGTAGTTGATAGTGCCACTATAGATTGTCTCTTACTCATCCAACCGAATGCACCTCCAAATAGGTTAAACACATACCCACTTGTAGATCTTCTCCGATCCAGATCTCCAGCCCAGTCTGCATCAACAAAGCCATGATATCCAACACTCTGTCGAATCTTGGTCTTCCTTGGTAGCACAAACCATAATCACTAGTGCCACGCAAATACCTGAAAACCCGCTTCACTGTTGTCTAGTGCTCCTTCCCTGGTTTTGACATAAACCTGCTCAATACTCCCACTGCATGTGCAATGTCTGGTCTAGTATAGACCATGGTATACATCAAGCTACCGACTGCACTTGGATATGGAACATGGGACATGTCCTCTTCCTCTTCTTGTGTCTTGGGACACTGTTCAATAGATAACCTCACACCTACAGGAATAGGAACCTTCACCGGTTTACTATCCTGCATATTAAACCTCTGCAATATTGTCTCGACATACTTCCTCTGGTTTATCTAGAGCTTCCTCTTTGCTCGATCTCTTTTTAATTTCCATGCCCAAAATATAGTTTGCATCACCGAGATCTTTCATGTCGAATTTGGAGGACAATTGGGTCTTCAAATCCTGATAATTTCTTTTTCATTTCCAACCAGCAACATATCATCCACATACAAGACTAGATAAATAACACGGTCACCAATTAATTTAAAATACACACAATGATCTGCTTTGTTTATGGTGAAGCCAAGTCCCCGTATAAATGTATCAAATTTCTGATACCACATCCTTGGTGACTGTTTTAACCCATACAGAGACTTCTTTAACTTGCATACTAGTTCTTTCTTACCTTCACCGCAAAGCCTTCAGGTTGCTTCATGTAGATTTCCTCTTCCAAATCCCCGTGAAGATATGCTGTCTTCACATCCATCTGTTCTACCTCAAAATCAAAAGCAGCAGCAACAGATAAAAGTAATCTAACAGAAGTTACCTTGGCAACAGGAGAAAAAATATCACCAAAATCAATTCCTGGCACCTGGGAATAACCTTTTGCTGCCAACAGCTTTGTATTTCTCCACCTTCCCTTCTGCATTTGTCTTCTTCTTGAACACTCATTTGCTGCCAATGGGTTTCCTTCCAACCGGCAACTCCACCAGATCCCAAGCCTCATTTTTGTGCAAAGATGCCATTTCATCAACCATGGCCTCTTTCCAGAGTTTTCGATCCTCTGAATCCACTGCTTCCTTCACAGTTTTGGGATCATCATCAGTAACAAACAAAGCAAAGTTTGAACAGAAAGCAGATGGACTATACCTTTCTGGCTGCCTTCTTTCTCGAGTTGATCTTCTCATAGCCGGAGTTTGTGGCTCTTCATCTTCTGATTCCTCCTCTACTACATATTCTGATTCTTCCTCCTTTAGTTCAAACTCTATCTTCACAAGTTCTTTTGGTTGGACTTCATGTTTAATAACATCTTTCAGCTCTCTGAACACCACATCTCGACTGTACACAACCTTCCTTGTTACTGGGTTCCAAAGCTTATAACCCTTTAAACCATCCTTATACCCAATAAAGATGCACTTTTCAGATCTACTATCCAACTTGGTTCGTTTCTCCTTTGGAACATGTACATATGCATCACATCCAAATACCCTCAGATGTGAAAGAGAGGGTTTCTTACCAGTCCATACTTCTTGTGGAGTCATATCCTCCAACGCTGATGAAGGTGACCTGTTGACCAAGTAACATGCAGTATCCACCGCCTCTGCCCAGAATTCATGTCCTAACCCGGCACCACTGAGCATGCTTCCTGCCCTTTCCATCAACGTCTTGTTCATTCTTTCTGCAACTCCATTTTGTTGAGGTGTATATGGAGTAGTCTTCTGCTGTGCTATACCACACTTCTTACAGAATTCTTCAAATTTCTTGCTGCAGAATTCTCCACCATTATCTGTCCTC
>APFE031684451.1:49489-143239 GCA_000404065.3 Pinus taeda
ATTGTGGGCCCCGTTTTGGGTAAATTGGTACATCAATTTCCTGGGGTCGTAACTTTGGCATACGATCTCCGTTTGACGCGTATGATAGCTCGTTAGAAAGATCTATTCGAGAACTACCACTTTGGGACGGGCAACATTGATCCATGGCCCCATGTTGCCCCCAGATTTCCCAAAAAACGTCGTTTAGGGCCTCAAAACGGCTCTGGAAGTTCAGGACTCGAAAAAACTGCTAAAAATAGTAAGTTGTGCTACAATTAAGGAATCTGAAAATGTTGAAAGAGACAATTGTGGGGGTCCAAATGGGATAGGTGGGTGGCCACCAACATCCACCTGGATCAGCGTTGGAGGTGGCAAAGGTCCCGGTATGGCATGGCTATCTCCTACCTCCATATCATCCTCGTCATCCTCTTCTCCACTGCTCTCGGAGAAGACCTTAATAAAATGTGCTTAACTAGCAGCACATCTATGTCCTGGTGCCCATGGCTCTTGACATGTGAAGCACAATCGCTTATTCTTCAACTCCCTCCTAACATCGTCCTCAATCTGTAATCATCCTGGATTCCCCTTTGGAGGTGGAATCCTCACATCCTTCCCCTTAGACTGAAAAGGTTTTCTTTGGGGGTAAGGTGTCCGGGTCCTGGGTAAGACATCCTGTAAGTCCCGGGTCCTACTGATAGCATCCTGGAGTGTGGCCGGTCTAGTGGATCGGACTAGACCCCGAAGTGGCTCTGCTAACCCCTCAACATACATACAGACCCTGCGTGCCGTGGATAGGTATGGCACCATCACGGAGACCCTCAAGAAATCTACAATGTAAGTCTGTGGGCTCCCTGTCTATTTGAGCCTCGTTAGCTCAACAAAGTGCTCCTCTAGATCCCTCCGATCAAATCGCTCCATCAATCTCCTGGTAAACTCTGCATATGTCGTCACTGTAGAGTGCCCTAGTGTAACCATCCCATGAAACCACCAATCCTGGGCCTCACCATCCAAATGCAATGTTGCCACCTTGATGGCCTCTACCTCTGACATCTGGTTAAGCTGGAAATAAATCTCTAGCTTCTCCACCCAATACTTTGCCGAACTATTTGATGAGCCATCAAACGTAGGCAAGTGGAATCTACTCGTTGCACATTGGATGTCGCCATCATGGTAATGTCGGTACCCTCTGTGATGGTCGCAGGGTCTGCTATCCTGCTGGAGCTAAACAAAATCTCTAAATGAGAGGGCTTCCCTGAACTCCTGCCCATAGGCCTGGTACTCTGCAAAATAATCACCCATATGCCTAGCCTCTGTCTCCTGCTGGGCTAGGGCCCCCGTGTCTGCTCCTAAGAAAGTGGACATGGTAGAGCGTGTAGGGGCATGTGAGGCCACCTTTTGCATAGTATCACGCTGCTCTGGCAAGTGATGGAATGCACTTGATCCCTCACCAATCTGAAAGACTCGTGGGCTCTCACGCTGTCTGGCCTCTACCGCCGTGAATCTCTGCCCCATCACCTCAATTTGCCTCGAAAGATCTTGCACTAATTTGAGGAGCATATCTGCAAATCTCTTCCTGTCCTCATCAGCCCTCTGTTCTACATCCACTACTGGCTCTCTCTGTTCACATCTACCACAGGAACACAGTCTCCCTCCCCGTAGGTATTCTCCATCCTACGTCCAATGTCTTTGTACCTCCTACCTCTGTAACAAATGTAGGGTTTTTCCCCTGGTGTCATAGATTGCTAGCTCCACAGGCTGAGCCAAATCTATGCTCTGATACCACTGTAATATTCCTAACCTGGAATATTCCTCAACCCCAGCAAAACTCCAACCAAATATGTGCAAATGATATAATAACCCAGAAGTGATAAAATAACAGTGGAACAACATATATTAATGTAAACTGGAAATATAAACAGATACACAAGAAACGCAGCAAGAAAATGCTAAGCCATTTTATTATACTGAGCAATAAAATGAGTACAAGAGGTGATAAGACAAATGGCACCTCGACTTGCACAAGGCAAGTGAAGAAATACTCTCAGAATGACAAGAATGGCCTCTCTGCGTGGATGTTGTTGATGTGCTATTGTTGTTGCTAGGGAACAAATGATGATTTGGGGCTGCTCTCCTCCTCAGAAAAAGTTGAAACTCTGGATTTGGGCTCTACTCAAGAAACCCAAAAAAACCCAAAAAGATTTCCTAGAATGGCTGACCCCTGGAAAACACCCCCTTGGGGTTCTGCGTAGTTCCTCAATGCCCTACGCTGCCATTGAAGAAAACCCCTCTCAAATATGCCTTGAACACTGCCTGAAACCCTGCCAAAATCCTCCAATGAGACAAGAGTTGGACTCCTACTCAATCTCCCCATAAAAATCCACCTGCAAGACCCCAATCCAGCACTACAACCAAAAAGAATTGCGTCCCTCTCCCAGTGCTGCGCAGTCCTCCAAAACGCTGTTAAAACTACTGCTGGAATGCTGATGAAACTACTACTAAAACACCAAAGGAAATACCTTGCCCAAGCAGGCACTTGAAGTCCCTCGGGGCTAAGGGTGAGATCTCCGAACGGAGACACTCGATGCACTAAACAGTGTTGCAGACTAGCTAAACAGCCAGCGTGCTCAAAAGTCGAAACGACTAGCTCCAAATGCACATAACTGAATGGTCTAAAATGAGGGGGCTCCTATCTATTTTATAGCCTCTGCCTCTCACAATCCCTAGGATCACCTCCTCCTGCGTGATTCCCCTCTTGCCATGGGTTCTTTTCCTCCTGCGCAATTCCTCCATGTGTTTGCGTGGGATCCATTTCTGCATCCCCCTTTGGCCCCATTTTTGCATCCCCCTTTGGCCCCCCTTGGCTCCCCTTTAAGTCACAATGTTGTGCTACCTAGGAAGTGACTTTTTATTCTAAAGTGAGTTATGTTCCCCCTTCCTCACTTTTTATTTACAAATGACTATAGAAGGCAAAAATTGAACAAAATTGAATATTCCAATTAGCCATAGCTAATTAGGAATATTACAATTTGTAAGAGGAATGCCCTTGAGGTCCCCATCAGAAGCTTCAACCACTTCTCTATGGACCTTAAACTATAACCAAGGTTGTGGGTGACAATGATTTTGAGTTAAGTGTCCCCGCATTTCTTGCCCTGCACCCAATGTTCAATGTGGACTGCCTTTAGCTATAATTTCCACAATTATTGGACATATTAGAAATTGTAGAGAATTTCAGGGTTTAGGCTTCTATGAGATCAGTAATTTTGATATGAGACTTCTAGATCCACCACATTATGTTTTTTAGTTGATGTTTCAAGCCAACAAGTGTGGCTTATCATCAAGACACTCGTATAAGAAATCTGAGCAACTTTCATTAAATAAATAGGTGAGAGATGTGAGATGAAAAGTTCCAAAATTTGGAGTTAGATTCTAGTATATATATATAATTTATATTAACCATATATTTGTATATATGTTATATACATTTTTTATTTAATTTGGTAATTTGTTTTATTGTTATTATAATTATATATTATTGTAATTTTTATGTTTATGATTTTGTTTTTCTATTTTAGGTAGATTCTAGTTTGTATATTATATATAAAATATTTTTTATTTGATTTTGCATTTTGTTTTAGTTGTATTATAATTTATCTTTATATCAATATTTAATGTTTATAATTATTATTTAATATTAATTTAATAATATTAGATTTCTATTATTTAATATTTTATTCATATTTAGTTTGTTTAGGTCTAGCTTGTTACATTTTATTGGTTTATCTTTGCTTCTCCTCTAAAGTTCATTTGATTCAATGTTTATTAACCTTGTGTTCATTTTTGAAGCTTCTAGAATTTCTAATCTCATCTCTCTCACCCATTTATATAATGAAAGTTGGTCATATTTCTTATCAGAGGGTCCTAATGATCCATATGTGATGGATCTAGAAGTCTCATATCAAAATTGCAGAGCAGATGACACAGATAGAGCTCAACCTAGATTGCATTGAACAAGCAGTTGACCAGATCATGGACACACAAATTAAGAACACTTTGTAATAGAGGATCTGACTCTATTAGGTTGTCAAAGCAGTCTAGCTCTTGCACCAAAGCAAGTGGTTCACCAGGGATCAATTTCAACATAAGTTTCCCCATTTCATGGACGTACTCAATGAAATGGACACCATTGATTCCGACCGGGGGGGTGATCTAGGTGGATATTGGTGGCCATCCACCTATTCCACTAGCTCATAGCGCAATTTTCCTATTTTGGCAACATTATATTTTTGGGAGTTTTCGGGTCCTGAAATTGTAGAGCCGTTTGGAGGCCCTAAACAACATTTTTTGGGGGGAACAAGTTGACATTGTTCTCCTCATCTATACCTTTCTAATCAGCTATCATGTGCGCCAAATGGATATCGTATGCTAAAGTTGCAACCCTCGGGAAGTTGACATTCCCACTTACCCAATCGGGGCCCATAAGCCTTTGGCGCTTCATCTCCTAGGGTTAGGGTTTTGGATTTTTAGGCTTTGTCATTATTTCTTCATGATAAAATGCCTTTGGGTCTCATTGTAACTTAGTTCAGGAAGGCGCGTAGCTATCACATCTCTTCTCCGAGATAAACTACCACCATTCGAGCTAGTTTACTTTCATTATGCACGTAAATAGTTTCAACACGTTTATTTATTAATTAAAGTTCAGTTTCATTGTATCTCATTGTTTTGATTTTAAATCTATATTCCATTTCATTCCCCTCTTAAATTTGGATTAGGTGATGTCAATGATATATAATTTCCATATGATTGTGAATTGAATTTATCTACTATCTTTATACCAACTTACTTTCATTCAAGAAATTATTTCTCATTATGAGTGGAAAGAAGCTATGCTGAAGGAGTAGGATGCACTCATTAAGAATGGGATATGGAAATTGGTGGATCCTCCATTTGGAACCAAACTAATTGGTTGCAAGTGGGTCTACAAGAACTAGTACAAATCAGTGGTTCACTTAACAAGCATAAGGTGAAGTTCATGGAAGAAGAATAAACACATAAAGAAATCATATATGATGAGGGAGAAACTACCCCCCCCCCTCCCCACCATAGAGAATGGGATACCATTTGTGATATTTTGGCTTTGGTAGCTCAAAATAGGAGGAAGGTTCATCACATGGATGTGAAGGCAACTATTTTGAATGGATATTTTAAAGAGAATGTCTACATGTCTTAACCATAAGAATTTGTTGTGAAGGGTTAAGAACATAAGATATGTAAGTTCATCAAGTCTTTGTATGGCCTAAAGTAATCAATTCACACATGGTATGAAAAGCTACTTGAGCATCTTTTTAAGATCAATTTTAGGCACTTTAATCTTGATGATGTGACTTTCTTTGTTAGGAAAGTTGGCAAAATTGTTGCATATCTCGTGTTATGTAGATGGTCCTTTGGTAATAAGGAATAATGAATAATATATTGCATCTATACAAAAATATTTAATAAGGTTTTTGAGATGATAGAGACTAGACATCTTTGCTACTAGGGTATTGAACTTAAAATCATAAGTATATATTCATCTCCCAAAAGAAGTACATTAGAGAGTTGTCAAGTAAATTTAGTGCAATTAATTTTAATATGGTCACTACTCTAATGCAGCAAATTTTGAAGCTAACATCAAAAAAGGGAATGAATTTGAGGATGCAACTAAATATAGACAACTTGTGGGGAGTCCCATCAAATATTGCCACCACTAGACCAAATATTTCATTTGTATTTGGTATCCTTTCTATGTTCATGCAAAAACCTAATGAGATTGTTGTGATGCAAAGAGAGTTCTAGGTTACTTGAAGGGAACTCAAGACTTTGGGCTGAAATACTCTAAGTTGGAGGAATTCAAACTGGTTGGATATACATATTCATACTTTAACAAGAACAAGGAGAATAAATCATCTACTTTAGGATGCCTCGTGAGCCTTGGATTAGCATCCATCTCTTGGAGATCACATAAGTAGTGTGTTCCAATAGATTCCATTACAGACGTAGACTTTGTGGCTATTGTATAAGAAACAAAGGAAATTGTTTGGCTCGGGAAGATACTAGAGGATATGTAGGAAGAATGGGTGAATACTACTCCACTCTTGATTGACAACACTTATGCAAACAAGAATCTAGATTGCATGACTTAACATGAAGTACCATATGATTCGACATCATGTAGAGGCCAAGACCACTCATTTGATGCATTGTTCCATAAGTAAGAAAATTGCAGACATATTGACCAAAGTGCTTGGAAGAGAAAAGTTTGTAGAGTTCAAAAACATACTTGGACTCACAAACACCACTTTTGATTGGGGGGGATGTTAGATACCGAATCCTATGGATTATGGAATTTCCAAATGCCATTATTATTATTTAGGAGAAATAACAAGAGTGATAGGTGAATAAGAAAAGTCATTAGACTTCTTCAAAGATGAAACCAAAGGTCACATCTTAATGTGTTTATATGTGGCTCACATTAATAAAAATTATTCACATTGGAGTTATTCAAGGTCCATCAATATAAACAATGGTGTGATGGACATCGTATCCCATATTAGTGAAAATTTGGGGATAAGGTGTAGCTCCATTTATATAAAAAAAATATTTGGAAGGTCCCAATCAAGAGTTCAACCCCCTTTGGTGCACCTCAAGTGTCATTATGGAAGTGATGAGTGATAATCCTCTTATCACTAACATTCCACTTCATCTTGGAATACACATGATTTTAAATGTTAAATTTTTTAAGACTTGTTATTTTTGCATGGTCTTCCTTTGTTTTGTCAACGAAAATATATGGATGTTGAGCACTTGGAATATACTCCTACTAATCAAATTGTCACAAAGAAGGGTAAACAAGCTAATGGTTTAACATTCCTTTGTTCTACAATTCTAAAGCTATATGATATCAACATTGGTCAAAGTGGTAGACTCTAGATTAAATTATTGTATACTAGGCAATAGAAGGTCACTACAATTCAAAGGGGGTGGTGATATACTCTAGAGGTTTCTTCATGTTGTTCCATACAACTTAGTTCAAATATAATTAGATGCTCACGTTGCAATATAATTTTAATCGATAAACCTCCCTTCCTAGTACTTGTAATTTGATTACATACTTGCAACTAAAATTATTTATAACAAAAATAATAAAGTGCAACTTTCTTTATAGCACTATTACAATTCTTCCTTTATAGACCTTACATTAGTAACAACTGCACTTGCATATTTTTGAATGAAATTGACTTTTAAATATAAGTTGAAACTAAATTAAAACCATAATGTTAAGAAGTCAAATTC
This sequence comes from Pinus taeda, assembly GCA_000404065.3. Taxonomy (NCBI): domain Eukaryota; kingdom Viridiplantae; phylum Streptophyta; class Pinopsida; order Pinales; family Pinaceae; genus Pinus; species Pinus taeda. Next base: position 56,798 of record APFE031684451.1, read on the forward strand.
TCTCTCCCTCTCTCTCTCTCTCTCTATATATATATAATATATGGGAAAATCATAACGTCAAGAAGTCAAATTCTCTCTCTCTCTATTAAAACTAAATTAAAACCATAACGTCAAGAAGTTAAATTCTCTCTCTCTCTCTCTCTCTCTCTCTCTCTCACATGATGTCAAGAAGTCAAATTCTCTCTCTCTCTATTGAAACTAAATTAAAACCATAACGTCAAGAAGTCAAATTCTCTCTCTCTCTCTCTCTCTCTCTCTCTCTCTCTCATATATGGGAAAATCTTTATATTCCAACAAATAATCTACATATGATTGTCCCATGGACACCTGTCTCTCTCACTACATATGACTTGACCAAAAAGGAGCCTATCCATACTGACTCTATCCCTCCAAAAACTCCTTTTGCAATTTTGTAGACATCTCTCTCTCTCTCTCTCTCTCTCTCTCTCTCTCTCTCTCTCTCTCTCTCTCTCTCTCTCTAATATATGGGAAAATATTTATATTCCAACAAATAATCTACATATGATTGTCCCATGGAAACCTGACCAAAAATGAGCCTATCCATACTGACTCTATCACTCCAAAAACTCCTTTTACAATTTTCTAGACACTTTCTTTTTCCTACCAATGAGGCATTCATCCTTGGCTTATCACTTCCAACAAAATAAAATCCACAACCTTACTTAACATTTGACCATCCATATCAAAAAAGAAAAAACAAAACTAATTAACATTTATACAATTACCCTATCGTCTCATAAGGAGGTTCAAGAGAGAGATTCCACACTCTAAGTCACATGTCCATCATAAAATTCATAAACAAAAAAACGCCCACACAAGATTCCAAAGCGTCTTTTGAGAGCTTGTTTACTTGCTAGTTTAACTCCTTAAGGATATGTGAGAACGAAGAACACACCAAATTCTGAATAAATCTATGTATTTTAGATAATAGCGAATGGAGGTGAGATGCATCCACCTTTGAATTCTTGAGAGTCCTTTGGAAATTGTAGACAGTTGAAATCATGAAACAAAGCAAAATGGAGAAAAATGAACAATATAAAGAATTTTTCCTTTGTATTGGAGCCATACCCAAATGTGTATCAGATGTGGTAATAATGGTTTTGGTTGACAAAAAAAATAACTTTAATTGCATACTTGGTTGGAGACCCTGGTTAACCCTATCAAAAAATCCACATGAAATCAAAGTTTGAAATGGGAAAAACAAGCACCCTATTCTTTTTCCTTTTTGGACTACAACTTAACTCATTAGTGAGATTCTCAATAGTGTAGTGATTACCATAGTTGATATGAGTTTATCTTGAAAATTTTCCATATCAAGTGCCCACTATATAAAAGAAAAACAAGTTGGTAAGGGAATGAACCATAACTTCTTACCTTTGCATCCATTAACAATGATTGAACACACTGGTCTAAATTGTTACAATTCCAAACAAGTTTGGATTAAATTTGTGTCATAAGAGGCTCCAGATCATGCTAGCAAATGAACAAGATAAAAAAATATGACCAATTGATTCAACCTCCTATCTACATAAAGGACACATGTTGGGACCTGTCCATCCTCCATTCAACACATTGTCCTAGGTAAACAACTTATTGTTGAGTGCAAGCCATAAGAAAAAATTGGATTTTAGTGACCCGTGCATCTTCCTTATGTGCTCCCACCACCACATATGTTGACCTTACACATTTTCCTTCATAACCGCCTTGTATCCCAACTTGGTTGCAAAGTAACACGAAACATAGTTCTTGGGCGAAACTAAGACATATTGGTCCTATTAATTCTAAACGTGGTTGGAGGATAGAAGGGCAACATATTTATTCCATTCTTCCACGTGAGCTTCTACCAAATATAAATCTTCCTTTGATTTCCAACTCCTCCCACCAATATCTTAAAGCTCTTGAGTTTGGGCATCCCACAACAAGAATATTCCATGTTCATGGAGTTGATCCACTAACTCCTTAGGAAACTTAAATTACTTACATGCACCTACCCAAGGATCCTCCCTAATCCTCACCTTCTTCCCATCTCCTATCTTCTATACCAACTACCTTTTGACAATAGGGAAAGCCTCCACTAAAACTCTCCAAACCACCAAGTTGTTTTTGGTTAATTTTCAAGGGCATCAAAACAATCCTCTATGGAGGAGCCTTCCATATATTTATACCTCATAATGCATCCCAAAAGAGTAATATTTCATGTAAGCCTTAAGACGCTTTTACCTACAATATTTATGTTGAAGCGGGTTTGGTTTTTCATTCCTTAGGATTTTTAGTTGAGCCAACACCAACCACCTAGTTAGGAGAACACCTCATTGCTCTTAACTTCCTGACTATAAGAAGTGAAAGCACTTCTTCCAAATATTTGTTAGAATTCCTTTCAAAACCTTAGTTATGGATGTACAATAACAAGGATGCTTTGAAATATAGTCTTGAGAATGACCAACCTTCCTCCCCTAAAAATCCACCAACCAACTCATAATGAGATTTATCCCTTGACCTTCTTAATCGACCACAACCAATCCTCAAACTTGTACAAATTTGCCTTAAGGTGAAATCATAGATACTACCTCTATGGATATAGATTGATACTCCTATGGGAAATAAAAGTGTACACGTGATTTGATTCAATTTGTATCCATCCCTATTGCTTTATAAAACAGGTCCAAAATACCTTTGATACATTGAAATTCCTTAGTTGTTCCTACACCAAAGAGTATAACTTCACCAAGAAACAATAAGTGAGAAACAATTTATGAAGGGGTGATATTTTATCCTTTCAACTCACCTATGTTTTTCACATTGATCACAAGCTTGCTTTATCCTTTTGTTATTAGAAGTAACAAAAAGGGGGAAGGGGGCACCCTTTTATTAGCCCTTGAGTAGCCCTAAAGAAACTAGAGGGAGACCTATTTATAAGAACATCAAAATTGCTTGATTCAACATAACCCAATATCTAGTTTAGCAATGTTAGTCTCATTCCCATTTGGATAAGGACAAGTCCAAGAAAGGTTTAATTAAACTTATTGTAAGCTTTAGTGAGGTGGAGTTTAAGAATTACAAAGGGCATTTCAAATTCTTTGGTAGAGTTCACATGTTCTTGGGCTATATATACAACATCATGGATTTGGCCCTTGAACAAATAGCCAAATTGTTCCTCCTAGATGATAACACTAAGTATAGTCTTTGAATGATTTGCTTTGAGTTTGGAGATCACCTTATACACCACATTGTAGCAAGAAATGGGCCTAAAGTCATCAAAATACACCATATATTGCTTCTTCATAACATGGGTGAGAAATGTGCCATTCGTAGCTCCCAAAAATTTCCCACTCTTCTTAGATACCTAAACCACTTTGAGGATATCTAATTTCAGGAGCTCCTAGAAGCCAATAAATAATTCCATACTAAAACCTTCAAGGCTATGTTTGTTGTCTCTTTTCATGGCTGAGAGAGTATATTGAAGCTCATTCTTCAATACACTAACCTCTAATGCCTTATTCATTTCATCAATGAACACATTTGGAAATACCTAAGCACTATAAATATTTATCTCCTCGATGGAGCATCTAACTAGCACTTCGAATAAGGCACTGAAATGAGCTCTACCTGCTTCCACTTTCTCTTCAAAAAATTTAGCCCACTCTCTGTCTTCCTTAGAAATTTCCCAAAAGGTGTTTCTCATCTTCCTGAAAGAATCACAATTATGAAAAAAATTGTGTTATTGTCCCCCTTGGCCAACCATACATTTCTACTCTTCAATCTCCACCTAACCTCTTTATTGGCTAATAACTTTTGTCAGTTACTTGCTATAATTTTTAAAGCCTCAATCTCCTCATTTGAGAATATGCCCATCTCATTTGAGGCATAAACAGAGGAAACTTTGAGCTCAATTTCCTTAAGGAGTGCTTGGGTTGATTAAAATAAGCTGCCCATTTCTTTGTTATCTCCTTGATCTTGTGTGGATTTTTGTGAAACTAGTGCATATAGGAACAACCTATGTCATTTCAAAGGCACACCTAAAACGAGGCAACCAACTCCTTGTAATCTTCCACTATTAGCCAAGTATGATTTAACGTTAAAGGAGAGGGGGTTTCTGTGGAATTCCTTGAACTGTAGCAACTGGAAATTATTCCCCTAACTTAACCATTTATTTGTCTTCTATAATTATTGTTACAGAAAATAATGAATAATTATCACTGTAATTCTTCATCATTTAAAATATGTTACATAAATAAAACAGGAACTGAGAAACAAATGCACACACACAATAAAATGACATTGTTGTTTTTAGATAATTGTCCCCGGAAAAACCTCAAAGGGAAAATTGGTGCAACAGATGACGATTTTATTATTATGCCTCAATTGAGAGAATAATTACAATTGGTTACCCAACTCACAATACACTAGTAAAATAATCTGGAGGCACCCTTGTCTACCTTTGTAACTGATCTAGCCTCTATCCTGGAAACTTGTACTCCTCCTAGAATTCACACTCCCTTCAGAAATGTGCATTGTTGCCCAAAATAAATTCTCACAGCCATGAAACTACCTCTAACTAAGACGTCCTACCTCCCTCTGCCTCTGGAAAGAATTTGTTATGCCTTCCTAACACTGATATGACCTCCAACAACTCACACTAGGGTTTCTAGATATTCATACGAGTTGTAGCAACCCTCTCTGTAGATAATTCAAAATCCCTTCTCTTGTCTCTTTCACAATGGAAAATCATGGCAATCTGTCTAGAATCTTGCTCCTCCCAAATCTCTACTGCTACCTCTCTTTGATGTTTTTTCCTTGGATCGTATTAGAAATAATGAGAGGGGGTTGAATCAATATTTCTTAATTCAGTTAGTGTTTTTAACTTTTCATAGAATTAAACATTATTAGCATTCATTAAACATAAGCAATCATTAACACCATTCAACAATGCAAAGAATCAAGACAGTAGACAATAGAGATTTTTAGGTCGAAAACATTCTGGGATAAAAACCACCAAATGCTTCTTAATATTTGTCTTAAATAAGTACATCAATAGGAAGCTCCAACTTCCATCATTTTGAGCTACAACTAAGGGAGTCTCCAACCCCCTGGTTTACATGTTACAACCTGATGGATGCTCTAACACCCTATTTACTAGTTGCTACTGGAAGGATGCTCCAACATCCAGGTTTATAGGCTCTCACTTGAAGGATGCTCCAACACCCTATTTACTAGCTGTTATTGGAAGGATGCTCCAACATCCAGGTTTATATGCTCTGACCTGAAGGATGCTCCAACACCCTGTTTACTAGCTACTATTAGAAGGACACTCCAACGTCCATGTTTATAGGCTCTGACCTGGAGGATGCTCCAACACCTTATTTACCATCTACTACTGGATGGACACTCTAATGTCTTGCATATGCCCAAACATGCCCTACCACCCTTAAGTGTTCTTAGGCTCCAACCTGAAGGAGACTCCACTCTCTTTCCTCGCACCACCCTCCCACCTTGATCAACAGATGGACCACGATTCACAATTTTCAAACTGGATCCACCTATGCTCACTACACATATAAAGAAAAATGCAATACAAGACACTGCCAAACAATATTTGCTAATCAAATCTTCCTCTGCTTAGTCTACGTGTCAAACCCTATCAAGTCCAATGTAATAATAAACCCTCAACAACTGCATCATGTCTTTCTTCTCATCGACATGACAAATCCTAGGCCACAATAATACTTTTAATGGCAATGAACATACATCAATATCAATCACACATCAATAAATCCTAAGCAACAATTATGCTTATGTTGTTGGAGCCTCCCTTCCAACCTTCACAATAGCTTGCCTTGCTTCGTCAAGTTCACAAGCTTCGTGTATTTCTTGCACAAAGGCAGCCTGTCGGTCACAGCTTGATCCATTCCCCTCACAGGTTGTTCACCAGGACTTGGTCCAGCTGCAGACTGAGCAACATCCCCCTGAAAATTACGCATTTCTGGAGGGCAACCAGCCTTCCCTCCAGAAATTGCACAATCCTATTTGACAGTCTGTTGGACTCCAAGATTGCACAATCCTGCCAGCCAACCCTCCTAGCAGGATTTGAGCAAATTTTCCAGCAACAGGCTACTCAGCCCAGAATTTGCACAAATCTAGGTAGCAGTTAGTTTCTCTGCCCATAAATTACGCAAATCTCCTGGGCAGTCAGCCTAGCTCACAGCTAGAAATGCACATTTTTCTCTAGCAGTCGAGCAGTCTCTTGCATGTGCAACTGAGTTGATCGGTTCCCTTCGGGACTAAGAAAAACAGACTTGTATGCACGTGTTTCTTCTCCCAAGGCAGCATGCAAAGGCATCCCTTGTTTTAGGGATCTATGTTTAGTAGTTGGAGGTTATATGCAAGGAACCATTCAGAAACCTCCCACCAAGTGTCACTTCTCGTAGATTTGTGGCATGCCCACCACAACCTCGATGTTATCAAAACTCATCAACCAGACGCTGTAGAGCTTATTCCTCACATCAACCTTGCAGCTCTGACATCCCACATCACATCTAGGAGTAGTCAGCACATTCAACTCAGTTGTTTTGGGGTAAGCCTGCTTCCCATGCCTTGTGCTGCATTTCTGTCACTTTTTGTGTTTTCGCTTGTGGGAATATTGTTTGCTTGATTTATTTGAGCGCTTGTTGTTGTTTACATGTATACTAGCTTGTCCTAGCTCTCTTTTAGTTTTCATTGCTATCTCACTGTTGTCGCATGCATGAAACTATTTTGCACGGACATTCGCCCAATTGGCGAACTACCACACCCACATGTATGTTGATCTGTTTGTTGAATCTTTCATTCATGTTTTGCATGCACTGTCAATCACTTTTTCTATCACTTAGTGTTGCCATGCATTTACTGTCTTAGTTGCTTTCAGTTTCCTATCGACGAATCGAGCCAACCTTGGCCCGGACTCTACCTTCACCAAGGCTCCATTGCATAATTTGGGGAAGGAAGGCTCGCCTTTCTCTCCAGATTTGCGCATTCATACCCAGTACTGGCCTTCAGGACTATTTTGTGCATTTATGTAGGACAGTGGCTGCCTGGCCCAAGAAATTGCGCCAAGGAAAATTTTAAGATGGAAAATTATCTTGAAGTTTAAAAACATTGGCAAATCTCACTAGTCCCTAATATGCAAACTATAAAATGTTTATTGATGTATTTGTAAAGTTATTCAAATTTATTATGATTTTATTTACACTCTCTATATAATATTGGTGATTTTTAAGGAAAAATAATTTTATATTGTAAAATTTGGGCTAATCATTTTTATAAAAAATGGAAAATGGCGAATCATTTCTTTGGAAAAATCATTTGAAATTAGCCCACCTACGAATATTAGCCCTTAAAATTTTCCATGAATTGCGCAAGTCTGTCCGTGGGCCAGCATTCCTTCCCAGCTAGAATTGTACATTGCGCAATCCCAGTAGTCAGCAGCCAGACTAGACTGTGCATTGCACAGTTCCAGCAATCAGCCTGTCTCCCAGCAACCTAGACTGTGCCTTGTGAAGTCTTGGTAGTCGGTCTCTCGACCTCCAATTCGAAATTATGCAACCTTCATGATCATTCGCCCAAGTATGTTGCAAGTCATTTGTCATGTTCATTTTGGTTTTCGACTTACAGATTGCTTGCCATGAGTGTTGCCATGTCTCCAGGTATCGCAGGTGTTCATCTGCCTCTCAGCAGTACATGTACAATGGTTTCCAGGAGAGCAGAGATGAAGACACTGTTCAAAGCACACTTGGGGATGAAGTTGATCAAGTGTCTATGGAATTGCCTACCCACCAAGACATCAAGTTGTTCATAGACAATGACATCAAGATATGATAGCGGCAACATCACAGTGAGCGGCTGAAGACAACATACCAAATGCAACAAATGCAAGAGGAGGGTTGTTAACAACACAGAGGTGAAACAAGGTTGCAAGCTCAAGCAGATCTATTGATGATGAAAGCAACTTTGGAGACTCTGGCTATGAGGTGACAACGCGACATGAAGATCGTGCAAAGACAGAGAATGGAACAAAGAAGGAGTTGCATGTGTTGAAGCAACAGCTCAGGAAGAGCATGAAGCTGCACAAACAGATGAATGAGTTGCAACAAGAACAGGGACAACAGTGAGGGCAACATGCACTCACGAATGAAACTACACCCGTACAAGTTAAAGATCCAATCCAGCAGCTGACACGGAGCAGACATGGTGAGCAGTGTTGTTGATCGCATGCAAGGGATTTCAGCATCATGCATGACATTGAGCGCATGCATTCAATCCAACCCATTCAACCCACTCACCAAGGCAAAGACAAGAAGCAAGTCCAACTGGAGCTGAACATGTACTTCGACAAGATGACGTGCATGACCACGAGCACACACTGAAGATCATCACAGACAATATGCATCAGTGTTTTACCGATTTAGTTGCACCAGAGAAGACCATGCGCATGTTAGCAGACGATTTGGATGAAGGAGCCGAACCAATGCACAGGTTGCAACGGAGGCAAGAGTTTGCTTAAGCAAGATGTCACCATGAGGTGCATTCACACCACTACGGACGACCAATCTTGGCATCAACTCACCACCTTCACCATCACAAGCATGTCAAAGAGTTGGTCTCATCTCAGTGGACCAAGTGTCAATGACGTCTTGCAATGCTTGCTCAAGTCATGTTGTTTCACATGATTACATGTGCATTGTAATGTTGAGTCGTGTCAAGTGTAAGTCAAGTGTTAATAGTTGGATGTAACAGTCATAGAGTAGGCGAAGAGTCATGAGGGTAGTTGAACTGTCACAAAGGGGAATGTCAAGGGTCACCCCACCCTTTGCTATAAATAGTCCCTCATAACTCATTATATGGGCTTTTGGTTAGCCAAGCTTCTACTAAGACTATCATGAAGAAGGCTTGGATAGGATTGTAATGCACCTTGGCTTCTCCACTGCACAGAGCTAGTACATCTCTTTGGAGGAGCAGGCGGATGTGGCTGTAACATTCCACTGTTGGGGCTAGCACATTTACATGGATGTATTGTATGATTGAGACTTACACTTCTTTATATAATAAGAGCCAACACATTTTCATGCATATGTTGTTATTGTAGTTGGACTGCTTGAGTTGCCTTAATGATATATGTTGTTTAACTTACGTACTTGTGTATGAACTAATTCACATGCAATTATATGAATCTTGTTGTTAGTGTGTTGTATATGTTTTTAATGTTATCACCATTTGTGTCGACTGCTCTGTCGTATGTCAGACAAACCTTTCACATGAACCTTGTTGTAACAACCATCGCACTCATCTCGGACTGATCCATGAGTTTTGTATGTGTTATCTTACCTTGTATGATGTGACTGCCACATCCGAGTGGACTGCTCTACTGGAAGATGTGCATGTACTTTTGTGTTGTGTGTTCCTAGCCGAGTTGGGACTAATCCCTTTCAACCTGGAACTCACCTTCACCTCCTTCCCCCTTCAAAGTGTTAGAACCTCTCATACACCTTCTTTGACTCACTGCATCAGTCACACCCTTGCTACTGACAAAGTTATCTTACTTGCCTCTGTGCAACATCGTTGTCAAGGCATTACCTTACGACCCACTACTAGGAATCCTACACTAAACGGTCTGAAGTCTAATTGGGACTTATTATCGAGGATATCTCCTTGACATGTTGGTGGGTCCAACACCATCAACATTTATGGAGCTAGAAGGAGGGTCTAATGACAAGTTGTGCCTTCTCATCCAGTTTTGAACCCTTACATATCTTTCATGGAGTCTTGCACTCTTCTTCCCCCGAGGTGTTTTTCGAATTGTGAATATGTCTCCATCTCAGGGAAGCTTTTCGATCTCTTGTCCACTCACACGTATGACGGTGAAGACAAAGTGGAATGGCCTGAGCACTTACATAATGTTCTTTCCATGATTCACGAGGAAGATGAGTTTTCTGACAAACAGGCCGGTTTGTTGCTTGCATACACACTTCGCAAATCTCCATTTCATTGGGTGCTTAGCCTATCGGCTAGCACCATGCACTCATTTGAGCACTTCTGTGATGTTATTGAAGACACGCTCTATCATTTTGATCCAGACCATGTTGACCATAAAATGTTACAGAAACGAAAGGCTCCTCATGAATCCATTATTGATTTTTAGCAACACTTCCGTGACTTGCAGTTTCGAGCTCTGAGGAGCCAGATGAAATTTGCTTATCTTTGGGACCAATTTGAGTACTGCTTTAACAAATCTGCTCGTCCAAAGAGAAAGTTTGAGATCGAGCCTCACTCAACATTCTTCGTTGATGGAGCTGCACAATCTAATGTGGAAGCGGGCACTGTCTCAACTGACTGTCTGCCTTCCTCTTATTCAACAACTCCACCATTGCCTATTGATGTTGAAGATCATGCTCACACACCTGCTCATCCTTCACACCCTCCCAACATCACTTCACTCAATTTTCACGTAGATTTGATTATGAGTCCTTTGAGTCCTCATATGCATTCTTTTCTATGACCTTTGTCTTCACACCCAAGTGTTCCTCTGGATGATGTTGTCTTGTGTTTGTCCATTCTAGACACTTCATTTGTTGTGAACAAGGAACAACCCTTAGCAAGTTAATGTTGAAAAACCAACATGTGTTGTCATTCATGAAGAGTATGAGTGGGAGCTTGAGCATCAACACTCGGCAAAGGATGACTCCCTTGCATTCGAGCCCCCTCCATTCTTTCCTAACATTGTTGGTGAACCTACCATCCATGATTTCGCATGTGTGTCGTCATCCATGGATGCACCCATTGTTGATCTTTCGCATGACACACCGTATGTTAGCCCATCATCCAACAAAGGAGAGGAGCAATCACTCATTGGAAATCCACTTGATCTTTCATCTGCTTTTTCCGGAAATGCAGAGGGTGAACATCCTTCCTCCTCATCTACCCCTTTGTGTGATTCGTCAAACCATGAGGATGTCGACTAACATCTTGAATTTTATGATCTTGGTTGTCATGATCTCTTCACCTCATCATCTGATCACGATGTTGATTCACTCATTGCTAATCCATCTAAGCCATTAGTCTACGAAGATCCATCTATCAATGAAGTCGAAACCCCACAGACCGTCAAGGCACTTCAGCCTGAGTTGATGGTTATGTCAGGCCCTTGCTGTCCTGAGGTTGGTTTTGCTTATGATCAGGAGATTGTTCAAACACTCAAGGCTCCTCATCACTCATTTTTATGCACTCAAGATCAATTTAACTTTTTACTTCCTCCACTCGAACTACACGATCCCATTGCTCATGCATTGGAGGAGTCCTGCATTGCAAGCACTCGTGCGCGATGCAAGTTATCTTTGTTTCTTTCGTTTGCTTGCATGTCACAGTCAAGAGTGTGCTTGTGCTTCAAAGTTGCATGTAGTGTCACACAACACCATGATAAGTCTGCGGACTGCCTGTCATGCACATGCACTCACTTATGTCCCGTGGGCACTTTAAATCACGAAGTGTGGTTGTCATCATTGTTGTATCTTTCTTGCTTGCTGGTTCACACAAATAGGTTGCTCACGGACCAAGCCTTCATCAACATGGGTCTACTAATGCATTGTTGGCTGCATTGGAAGTATCACTTCACGTGATCAGACCCATGTACCGTTAGTATAGGAGTAGGAGTAACGTTTGCTTTCAATTGTTTGCTTGCATGTTTGTTTGCTTACGTGCTTTGTTTGCTTGTTTGTTTACTTGCTTCACTTTCATTTTTGCTTCTGCTCTTGCTTTTGTTTGTTGATTGTTAGTTCATTCACTTGTTTCATTCATAGGTTAGTTTTGTATAAAGCCATGTATGAATCTTGAAGCGAGCTAGGTAGAGTAAAAGAGGGCTTGTACAAATATCACTACTTGGTTATCTGTCATCTTGCCTCTGTATGATGAGATTGTTACTCTTGGCCCAGGATACGTCAAAGGAAAATACGTATTGTTCGAAGTGAACCTTGGTGTAAACACAACGCTTGCGCGCTAAATAGTGTCACCTTCTCTAGTCGATTGTTTTTGGGTTAACCCTTGTCAGCTCAGTCAAGTCGAGTAAGGTAAGGGGGAAAACCTTAACAGTCACGTCAAAGATACAATAAACTACTTCTCTGCTGGCACAACCTCTTCTTCTCTCAATAAGTCAAGATCCCTCTTCCGCCTCTGACCTGAATAAGTGTTATGCACAGGGAAAAATGAAAATTCAAAAATGAAAAATGAAAAATGAATAAGGCAAAAGAAGAGAAAGGCTTCCTACACAGGGAGGTGATGCAAGTAACTCCACCAGGGTACTGACCAGGCTCGCCGGCAGTGGAGCCATGCTTGTGTTCCTATATGACTCCATCGGGGTACTGTCCAGGCCTCCTGGCAGTGGAACAACACCAGAGATGAAACTAAGACTCTAATGACTATATTGCTTATGCACTTATATACCCCTTGACCCCAATTGAAACAACTGTGTTGCCTTGGCTTGGAATGTGTGTCAATCAACCAAGGGTTTGGCAGATGCTACATCTTAAAATCAAGTTAGTGTGAAACCAAGATGAGCTGAAAACTGAACAATACTTCTGTTACACAGTAATTTGTCACCATCCCTGTTACCCCTTCTCCCGTACATTGGAGGACCTATTCTGGGACCTATGAGAAGTGACATAACCTGAAAACACTTGCATTGTATCCCCCTGAGTATGTACTTCATATGCCCTGAAGACACCTTCTGCAAAATACCCATAAAAATAGCCCTTTTTCCATTGACGTTGTTCCACAGTGTATCACTCGCGCCAATGGGGGAAATCCTCCAAAGAGGGCGCACCAGCTAGCGCTCTGTCTCAGAGTCGCACTCGCGCCAACCCAGTTGGGTAAAGTTTTTAACAAACCAACTTGCGAAGGTTCTTCCTAACCTATTCATGAACTGATTCCAGTTTGAGTTAGTTCAGTTGGGCTTCGAATCTCCATAGAAGGGAAGTTGTTTGCCACCTTCTCATGGAGGCTTCTTAGTGATAAAGCCAATCCCATGAATCTCGTGGATGATCCTAACTACTCCTCCTCTTTCTATATAAGCTTGTCCTTTTGCTTTTGACAAGCTAGTTAGTAATTCTACTCTCCAAGCTCCAAATTCTAAGTCCCGAAGTTCGAGAATTGCTAAGCTCATGCTACAAGAGGCTTTCTTCATCCCCATAAGGCTAAATCTTAAATGAGGAGATTCTTGTCCAAGTAACCAAGGAGAGAGAGGCTTGTTCCCCATTCCCAGCAAGCTTTGCAAGGCATGTGTTGGTGATCACCCAGCCAAAGGAGGATTTGCCGTCAGAACTATGGTTGTATTCTTCTTTGTTTGTCAATAATAATAGACGACTATCATTATGGTTCCACTCTTATTGTCCTTATAATGATGTTTGAGTTATATCCTTTTTGACTGATATATAGTTGCATCTCTTGGATTTTATGCTTGTATTTGTGTCGTTCTTTGCATGTGCAGGTGTCCGTTCGCAAGGATCGTGGGGATTGTGACCAGCTAGAGCGAAAGAACGGGAGCGACGACTCTTCTACAAATACTAGCGTTGGATTCGAGGTAAGACCTCATCATCGGTCTTTAATTTGCAAATAGGAACCTGCGTGTTAGCGTTGTTTGATTGTTGCTATACCTCTTTTAGGCTAGTGGGGTCACCTCTGTCCGCGGAGGGGATTTACCTCCACAACAACTTCCGAAGGTGTTAGACTTACTTTTCACGAACAAGGTCCATTCAAAGAGTTCGAGTTTTCCCAATGTGTCGCCAAGTGTTGTAGCAGTGACAACCACCCTTCAAAATTTTTCCTTAGCTTCATTTTGGAGCCTCCCTTCCAACCTTCATAGCAGCTTGCCTTGCTTCGTAAAATTCACAAGCTTCAGTGTCTTTCTTGCATAAAGGCATCCTATCGGTCACAGCTTGATCCATTCCCCTCACACGTTGTTCACCCAGACTTGGTCTAGCTGCGGGCTAAGCAACTTCCCCTTGAAAATTGCGCATTTCTGGAGGGCATTCAACTTTCCCTCCAGAAATTGAGCAATCCTCTCTAGCAACCTGCTGGGCTCCAGGATTGTGCAATCTTGCTAGCCAACCATCCCAGCAGGACTTAAGCAAATTTTCCCAGCAGCAAACTGCTCAACCCATAAATTGCACAAATTTGGGTAGCAGTTAGTTCTCTGCCCATAAATTGCACAAATCTCCTAGGTAGCCAGCCTAGCTCTCGGCCAAAAATGCGCATTTTTCTCCAACAGTCGAGCAGTCTCTTGCATGTGCAGTTGAGTTGATTGGTTCCCTCCGGGACTGAGCAAAACAGACTTGCATGCACATGCTACTTCTCCCAAGGCAGCATGCAAAGGCATCCCTTGTTTCAAGGATATATGTTTAGCATTTGGAGGTTACATGCAAGGATCCATTCAGAAACCTCCCACCAAGTGTCGCTTCCCCTAGATTTGTGGCATGCACGTCACAACCTAGATGTTATCAAAACTCATCAATCGGACACTACAGAGCTCATTCCTCACATCAACCTTGCAGCTCTGACATCCCACATTACATCTAGGAGCAGTTGACACATTTAGCTCAGCTATTTTTGGGTAAGCCCGCTTCCCATGCCTTGTGCTGCATTTCTGTCACTTTTTGTGTTTTCGCTTGTGAGAGTATTGTTTGCTTGATTTCTTTGAGCGCTTGTTGTCGTTTACATGTATATTAGCTTGTCCTAGCTCTATTTATGTTTTCGTTGCTATCTCACCACTGTCACATGCATGGAAATGTTTTGCACGGACGTTCGCCCAATCGACAAACTACCTCACCCACATGCATGTTGATCTATTTGTTGAATCTTGTATTCATGTTTTGCACGCACTGTCAATCACTTCTATTATCACTCAGTGTCGCCATGCATTTACTGTTTTAGTTGCTTTCAATTGCCCGTCGGCGAGTCGGGCCAACCTTGGCCCGGACTTTGCCTTCACCAAGGCTGCATTGCACAATCTAGGGAAGGAAGGCTCACCTTCCTCTCTAGATTTGTGCATTCATGCCCAACATTGGCCTCAAGGACTGTTTTGCGCATTTATGGAAGACAATGGTTGCTTGGCCCAAGAGATTGTGCAAATCTTTCCTTGGGCCAACAATCCTTCCCAGCTGGAATTGCACATTGCACAATCCCAATAGTCAGCAGCTAGACTGGACTATGCATTATGGAGCTCCAGCAGTCAATCCGTCTTCTAGTAGCCCAGACTGTGCCTTGTGCAGTATTAGTAGTCAGTCTCCCGACCTCCTGGTCGAAATTGCACAACCTTCATGATCATTCACCCAAGTATGTTGCAAGTCAGTTCTCATGTTCATTTTGGTTTTTGATTAACGGATTTCTTGCCATGAGTGTTGCCATGTCTCCAAGTATCGCAGGTGTTCATCTGCCTCTCAGCACTATAGGTACAACGGTTTCCAGGAGAGCAGAGATGAAGACACCATTCATAGCACACTTGGGGATGTGTTCAATCAAGTGTCTATATACTTGCCTACCCACGAAGACATCAAGTTGTTCATAGACAAGGACATCAAGATATGATAACGGCAACATCACAACGAGCAACATCGTGAACAACATCTGAAGACAGCATACCAAATGCAACGAATGCAAGAGGAGGGTTGTTGACAACACAAAGGCGAAACAAGGTTGCAAGCTCAAGTAGATCCATTGATGATGAAAGCAACTTTGGAGAATCTGGCTATGAGGTGACGACGTGACATGAAGATTGTGCAAAGATAAAGAATAGAACAAAGAAGGAGTTGCATATGTTGAAGTAGCAAATCAGGAAGAACATGAAGCTGCACAGACAGATGAATGAGTTGCAGTAGGAACAAGAACAACAGTGAGCACAACATGCACTCACGGATGAAATTGCGCCTGTACAAGTTAAAGATCCATCCCAAAAGCTGACACGAAGCAGACATGGTGAGCAATGTTGTTGATCACATGCAATGGATTTCAGCATCATGCATGACATTGAGCACACACATGCAATCCAACCCATTCAACACACTCACCAAGGCAAAGACAAGAAGCAAGTCCAACTGGAGCTGAACATGTACTTCGACAAGATGATGTGCATGACCACCAACACACACTTGAAGATCAGCACAAACACTATGAATCAGTGTTTTACCAATTCATCCACACCCAAGAAGACCATGCACATGTTAGTAGACGAGTTGGATGAAGGAGCCGAACCAATGCACCAGTTGCAATGGAGGCAAGAGTTCGCTTAAGAAAGATGTCACCATGAGGTGCATGCACACCATTACGGATGACCAAGCTTGGCATCAGCTCACCACCTTCACCATCACAAGCATGTCAAAGAGTTGGTCTCATCACAACGGACTGAGTGTCAGTGATGTCTTGCAAGGCTTGCTCAAGCCATGTTGTCTCACATGAGTACATGTGCATTGCAATGTTGAGTCGTGTCAAGTGTAAGTCAAGTGTCAATAGTTGGATGTAACAGTCATAGCGTAGGAAAAGAGTCATGAGGGTAGTTGAACTGTCACAAAGGGGAATGTCAAGGATCACCCCACCCTTTGCTATAAATAGTCCCTCATAACTCATTATATGGGCTTTTGGTCAACCAAGATTCTATTAAGACTATCTTGAAGAAGTCTTGGATAGTATTGTAATGTGCCTTGGCTTCTCCACTGCACGGAGCAAGTACATCTCTTTGGAGGAGCAGGCGGATGTGGCTGTAACATTCCACTGTTGGGGCTAGTAGGTTTACATGGATGTATTGTATGATTGAGACTTACACTTCTTTATATAATAAGAGCCAACACATTTTCATGCATATGTTGTTATTGTAGTTGGACTGCTCCAGTTGCCTTAATGATATATGTTTTTTAACTAGCGTACTTGTCTATGAACTAATTCACATGCAATTATATGAATCTTGTTGTTAGTGTGTTGTATATGTTGTTAATGTTGTCATTGTCTGTGTCGACTGCTCTACCAGACATCAGACAAACATTTCACATGAACCTTACTGTAACAACCATCGCACTATTCTCAGACTGATCCGTGAGTGTTGTACGTGTTATCTTACCTTGTATGATGTGATTCTCGCGTCCGAGTGGACTGCTCCGCCGGAAGTTGTGCATGTCCTTTTGTGTTGTGTGTTCCTAGCCAAGTTGGGACTGATCCCTTTCAACCTGGAACACACCTTCACCTCCTTCCCCTTTCGAAGTGTTAGAACCTCTCACGAACCTTCCTTGACTCACTGCATCAATCACACCCTTGCTACTAACAGAGTTATCTTACTTACCTCTGTGCGACATCACGGTCAAGGCATTACCTTATGACCCACTATTGGGACACCTACACCAAACGGTCTGAGGTCTAATTGGGACTTCTTACCAGGGAGATCCCCTTGACATGTTGGCGGGTCCAGCACTGTCAACAGCTTCTACACAACATAACAAACCCGCGCTGCTAAATTCCTCAACTCTACAACACATATAATCAAAGTATCAACTTGTGCATAAAATATTGACTCAACTTGTCCTGATGTCTTTGTTCAATTCTTTCTTTCTGCAAGTCAATTTGAAATATTGTCCACAATACTTAACATTGACTACAACCAAACACAAACCCTAGCTTGCCAACATATATCCAATGCATTAACAATGTCAATACTTAGCATCAACAAATACAACAAATGTTGTCTACCACAGAATCACAATGTTTCTTTGTAAAACTACTCAACACCACCTATGGTATACACATCAACAATGTTCTCAATAACATCATACATATCTTGGTATCTTAGTTCATATAGTAACCCTAGTGTTATGTCAAGTCAACCCTTAAAATTACGCTTCATGATATGCTAGCACATTATTGTTGCCCTTGAAATGCTGCAACAAGATAACTGACAACAACACCAATCCTCTCAAACAATCTCATCGACAACATAACATAGACTTAGCATATATCCTCTGATCAAGGATCAATGTACTATTCAAATCTTAGCTTAAGTATTATTCACATTATCATAACTAGGTGTCACTACAAATTCTCATTACAATAAGAGTTTATGCCATTAATGATCATGCTTCAGATATTTTTACCACAAGATAGACCTTTGCATTCACTGAACTAATCCTTCATTTTATTTAGCAAGAGGTTCGTTTGACAATTTCTACTTAGGTATCAATCCGTGCTAACACACTTGCTCTGCTCACAAGTAGTTACAAACCCTAGCAACATCTTATGCACCTTATTGTCAATTCATGTGGTATTTAAACCTTCAACAAGTTATATGAATATAGACTCAACACAACACAATCATCCTTCATTTGTTTACCTTTGCTGCAACAATCTTATTATGCTACATGTGTATATTGCAGTGACTAACAGTTGTCTTGAATTACCATAGTCATTTCAGAAGGATGCCATTCATATGTGAATTATTAATGTTGTTAGCGCCTTCAAAAAGGAGGTCAAGTAAAATTGAGAACAATGTCACAATACTAAGTTCTTAATGAATCTTTAGTGTCTTGAATACAATCTTCACACACACTACTAAAGTTGATGGGAAACTACTTGTCAGTAACAACTTCATAAATACTCCTTAAGTGACTGCAACAAAAAGGTTCAGGAAATGTGCCTCTTAACAGGTCCTCACTACTCCATACTCTGAAAATTCCACTATAATGATTCCTTTGCAACAATTGTTAATGAACAAAACTTGAATTTTCTTCAAGATCATATAGTCGCATATGGTTTACTCTCCAATACTCATGTGACTTAGAATTCATGTATTCAATCAAACCAAAATTATATTATGGCTAAGTTCACCTTCCTGCGTAGGTATAACAATTAGATTGTTTGAGCAGTGATCACAGACATGCCAAATGTAGAGGCACATGTATAAGCAATAATGCCACAAATGTATATAATTTTGACTACAGATACAAAAAGGGATTAAGTTAGTTAAGGAATTACCTCTACTCGTGCCATCAAATACACATAATAAATTCCAAAATGTGCAACCACAAGCAATCTTAGTTTGTCCTCAAGTGTATCTTGGACTTATTTTAGAGAGAAGGCCACGAACTGACCAAGACACACTCAAAAATTTATCTCAGAAAACAATCATAAAATATAGCACCTCAAGAGTTGTGTGTCTCAACAGAAATTCAAAACGAATCATCCACGTTCAGAAGCCCACATTTGTCCTAAAACTCGTCCTATGGATCCACTGTAGAAGTAAACATCAAAGGCATCATATAGCCCTTAGAAGAAGCACGACTTCATATTTGTGGTTTTAGGGCTATAATTAATTCTTCAGTGTATGCAAATCTATTGCAAAACAACTTGAAGGAACTCAACAAATTCTTGCAAAATGATCACAAAAGGAAACCATCGTATTCCTTAAGCCCAACATACAAAAAAAAAAAAAAACCCTTACAAATTTCGCGTGTAAATTTGAATCTCCGTTATTGTTCAAAGTCCTCAGATCAAAATGTGCATTCAATCATTCTACTTGGTGAGGGAGATAAGCCTCCTTATATAGCTTTGAAAAGACCTCATTTAAGATAGTTGACTTCCACTTTTGGAGAGAACTTTATTTTGAAATTTAAATTTTAAATTTTATTTGGCACCAAAAACCTTCACTCCAATTTGAAATGATTTGACTTTTATTCTAAGACTGGATCATGATAAATTTGAGAGTGATATTTGACCATATTAATTATGTTTTCCCCTTCATAAAATTATCCTTCAAAGTGTGCCATAGTCCAACCAATATAATAGTGACACATCATCATACTTTGGGGTTTTTTATCGTAAGGAGGGGCTTCATCTTCAACTGGGCATATCTCTCAAATCGTGAGGGCTCTCATGACATGCCACATACCGTCAAAATCCATATGACGAGGAGAATCTAATAAAGTTGGTCGTGTGAGAAAATAATATGACCTTCATCCTCAAAATCGTCAATAAGTATGGGCTTCAAGGGCTTCCTGCCATCCTTCCAGGGCTTTTGTAAATTGTAGTTTTTGATTTGGTGTAATTGATGACATATATTAAGAGCATTCAAAAATTGATGTTGGCATCAATGAAAACACCATTCAACAATCTCCCCCTTTTTCATTGATGGCAACACATACTCCTCCTACGATCGCTACTCCCCCTGACTTCATGCCTCTGATATTTTTTTCCTAATTTCTCTCCCCATTTGACATCAATGGCAAAGGGTGACTCCCCCTAACAAGCTGCCTGCTTTTCTTTTCCTATAACATATCGTTTCTCCCCCTGATGAAATGCCTTCCTCTGTCTTCATGCAATAAACTGCTTCTCTCCCCCTAACATGCTATGCTTCACACAAGTTGTTAACTAATTCTATGAAATTATATCCATGACTTTATCTTACAAAACTATTGCTTCTTAAAGCTAACTAATTCATTCACCATGTTCATCACTTCTCTGACTTCTACCATATGTCAACTTGTCAAATGATATATCTCTGAAGGTGTAATCGCTACTACATAGACTCTCCCCTATTCAACATTGGTCATACGGGGAGTATTCAATTGCAACGTTCAGAACAAGGCAGGAACTAACTCTGCAACTCCATCATCTAGAACCTTGACATATTCCATTATGGAATCATCACAACATTCTGACTTCACAAATTATGAGATCATAATCACTAGGACATCTTCATTCTCTCAATCTGATTATTATTACTTTCTTCTCCAAAATTTCTCTTACCTGATATTTGAATTCTTTTTCTTGGAGGGTTCCATCCTATGTCCGCAATCTCGAGCAATATGTCCATAGTGATGGCACTTGAAGCATTCTATATTGGACCTGAATGATGAAGCGACTAACATGTAACTTTTGCTAGTATAGTTATTTTGAAATCTCTCCTTTGATCTTGCAAGCTTGCTTATGGGGTTCTAATATTGTTCTTGATAATTAACCTTGTTATAGATACTGCAACCCCTAACCATATGCCCAAAATTAGAACAAGAAAATAAATAACCATTAAACATGCTAGGGTACTTGGATGAGATGAGAATATTCCTTCCTAAAGGGGGTACAGTCCTTTGATTTCCCTTGATTTCTTTGACATTGCTTCTTGGAGCCACAACATTTTCAACTTTCTTCTATCCTTGATTTGACCTTCGAGGTATATTTTAGTCTTTGCTCTACGGGGTCTTGGAGGCTTCCTCTCCTTTGGATACTGGTCCTTCAACATAACCAATACCTATTTTTATACATGAAAGTCTCTAGAAACTGAGAATATCGTCCAAAGTTTGTGTGCTCTTCATTATCTTATTCAACTCATCTACTTTAGCTCTTAATGATACAATTTCCTCTTCTCTTTTCATGCAATCCTCGTCTTTCTTTTGAATTTGACACTTATGTTCTTCTTCGATCCTCTTGGCTTCTTCAATCCAGGTCTTCAAATAAATGTTCTCTTCTTTTACCTTGTGGAAAAGGTCTTCTTCAACCTTAGATCTTTGAGATGAGCAATTTCCTATCCCATTTCATTAATAAAATGATCCTTCTTTTCAACGTCATATATTTGTTCCTTAAGCCTATTAATACCTGCAATAGCTACATCAAGTTCCTATTGCTTTTGATTAACTTCCTCCTCAAGCTTGCGATTTTATTCCTCTATGTTCTTCAACTCTTTCACATACTTGTTCCTTGATCATGTTAATATCTACAATAGCTACATCAAGTTCATTTTTCCTTTGATTAACTTCTTCCTTGAGCTTGCGATTTTATTCCTCTATGTTCTTCAACTCTTTCAAAGCATTAATTAATAACTTTTCCATGTCCACTTCCTCTTCCTCATCTTCTTCCTCTTGTTAAAATCTTCCATATGTAAATCTGCCCAACTAAAAGCATGATCATCATCATCTTTGTCTTGACCAACATGACCTTGACCTGCATGAAGATTTTGAATTCTCTCCCAAAGAGGTTTGGCATACGAGCATCGTCCTACGTTGGATTTCATAGAATTTGGTAGGGCACTTAAGATGATACTCATGGCCTTGGAATTGTATTTTCTTGATTTATCAATACACATGTCTCCAAAAACAACAGATTCCTATACATCATATTCAATAACTCCCAAATAGGCTTCCATTTTATCTTTTCCAAAATTCAAAGGCTGATTCATTGAATAGAGGAATTGGACCAAGCTATTACTCTTCGTCAACTGTAATAGGTTCTGAAACTATTTCAATACTAGGGACTTCCTTTGATTCCTTTGAACGCTTGGCGAATTGCTTCCTTGACTTTCCCATCTTGATTCACCTGAGATCTGCCTTCCAATTGTTAAGTTGCAACTGAAGGACCGTGTTCTGATTCCAATTGTTGGAAATATTGAGAGGGGGGTGAATCAATATTTCTTACTTTAATTAGTATTTTTAACTTTTCATAGAATTAAACATCATTAACATTAGTTAAACATAAACAATCATTAACACCATTTAATAATGCACAAAATCAAGACAATATATAACAGATATTTTTAGGTGGAAACCCTTTTGGGAGAAAAACTATCGTTTGCTTCTTAATATCTGTCTTCAATAAGTACATCAACAGGAAACTCCAACTTCCATCATTTTAAGCTACAACTGAGGGAGGCTCCAACCCCCTGGTTTATAGGCTACGACATGACATATGCTCTAACACCATGTTTACCAACTGCTACTAGAGCCTGGGTTTACAGGCTCCAACTTGAAGGATGCTCCAAGTCCTTGTTTACTAGATGCTATTGGAAGGATGCCCCAACACCTTGTTTACTAGATGATATTGGAACGATGCTCCAACACCTTGTTTACAAGCTATTATTGTAGGGATGCTCCAACACCTTGTTTACTAGATACTATTGGAAGGATGCTCCAACACCTTGTTTACCAGCTAATATTGGAAGGATGCTCTAATGTCTAGGTTTATAGGCTTTGACCTTAAGGATGCTCCAAGGTCCTGTTTACTAGGTGCTACTATATGGACGCTCCATCTCCTTTCACATGATCCAACTTGCCATAACCACCCTGCCACCTTAAATTGTTCTTAGGCTCCAACCTGAAGGAGACTGCACTCTCCTATCTCGCACCAACCTACCACCCTTATCAATAGACGGACCACGTTTCACAATTTTTAGACTGGATCCACTTGTGCTCACTATCAATATAAAGAAAACTACAATAAAATACACTACAAAATAACCTTTGTTAATCAAATATCCCTATGCTCGGTCTGTGCATCAAATCCTATCACTTCAATTTCATAATAAACACTCAACCATTGCATCAAATCTTTCTGCTCATTAACATGACAAATCCTAGGCCACAACAATACTTTTACTATTAATGTACATACATCAATATCAATCATATATTAGTAAACCCTGAGCAACAATTCTACTTCTACACAACATAAGAAACTTGAGCTACTCAATTGCTCAAATTTTCAATCCATATCATCGAAGTATCAACTTATGCATAAAAACTCGGCTCAACTCATCTTGATGTCCCTATTCAAGTCTTTCTTTCTACAAGTCAATCTGAAAGATTATCCTCAATACATATCAATGAGTGCAACCAAACACAAACCATAGCTTGCCAACATATATCCAATGCATTAATAGTGTTAATACTTAGCATCAATAAAGACAACAAATTTTGTCTATCACAAAATCACAATGTCTCTCTGCAAAACCCTTATGGCAACAAAATTGCTCAAGACCTCTTGTGGTATACACATCAACAATGTTCTCAATAACATCATACAAACATTGGTATCTTAGTTCTTGCAATAACCCTAGCATTATGTCAAGTCAACCCTTAGAATTACGCTTCAAGATATGCTAGCACATTATTGCTACCCTTGAAATGTGGCAACAAGATCACTGGCAACAATACCAATCCTCTAAAACAAACTCAACAACAACATAACATAGCCTTAACATATATCCTCTGATGAAGTATCAATGTACAACCTCTAGCCCTAGTATTTTATAAAAATCTTAGCTTATGGATTATTTAAAATATCATAACTAGTTGTCACTGCAAATTGCCATTACATCAAGAGTCTCCGCCATTAATGCTTTTGCTTCAAATATTTTTACTACATGATAGACCTTTACCTTCACTGAAATATTCCTTCATCTTATCCAATAACATGTTCCTTTGATAGTTTCTACTTAGGCATCAATATGTGCTAAAACACTTGTTCTGCCCACAAGTAGTTACAAACCCTAGTATCATCTTATCCACCTTACTATCAATTCATGTGGTATTCATACCTTTCACAAGACATATGGATATAGACTCAACACAACACAATCCTCCTTTGTTAGTTTACCTTTTTTCCAATAATCTTAATCTTCTACATGTGTATACTGTAGTGACTAACATTGATCTCGAATTACCATAGTCATTTCAGAAGGACACCATTCATATGTGAATTGTTAATGTTGTTAGTGTCTTCAAAGAGGAGGTCAAGTAAAATTGAGAACAATGTCATGATGTCAAGGTCTTAATGAATCTTCAATGTCTTCAACACAATCCTCTCACAAACTGCTAAAGTTGACAGGGAGACCATTTGTCAATAACAACTTCATAATTACTCCTTAAATGATTGCAACAAAAAGGTTCAGGAAATGTGTCTTTTAATAGGTCCTCACCATTCCATACTCAAAATTTCCACCGTAATGATTCCTTTGTAGTGATTGTTAATGGACAAGGCTTGAAATTTCTTTAGGATTAGATTGACGCATATGGTGTACACTCCACTACTCATGTGACTTAGAATTCATGCATTCAATCAAACCTAAATTCTATGTTATGGTTGAGTTCAGCCACCTGCATAAGTATAACATTTAGATTGTTTGAGCAGTGATCACATACACGTCAAATGTAGAGTGGTAGGTATAAGCAAGAATGTCACAAGTGTATATAATGTTGACCGTTGATACAAAAGGGCTTAGGTTAGTTAAGAAATTGCCTCTACTTGTGCCATCAAATACACATAAGGAATTTGAAAATGTGCAACCACAAACAACCTCAGTCTACCTTCAAATGTATCTCAAAATTGTTTATGGTAGAGGGCCATGAACTGCCTAAGACACACTAAGAAGTTAACCTCAGAAAACAATTATAAAATATGACATCTCAAGATTTGATGTGTCTTAACGAAAATTCAAAACCAATCTTCCACATTCAGAAGTCCACAATTATCTCAAACATCGTCCATGAATCCACTACATAAGTAAATGTCAAAGGCATTAGATATCCCTTGGAAGAAGCATTGCTTCATATTTGTTGTTTTGGGGCTAGAATTAATTCTTCAACTGTATGTAAATATACTGCAAAAGAAATTGAAATAAATCAATGAATGCTTGAAAAAAGATCACAAAAGGAAACCATCGAATCCCTTAAGCCTAGTTATTAAAAATAAAAAATAAAAAAATCCAAAACCCTTCCAAATCTACCATATACATTCAGATCTTCGTTACTGTTCAAAGGCCTCATATCAAGATGTGCATTCAATCATCCTACTTGGCAAGGGAGATAAGCCTTCTTATATGGCTTTTAAAAGACCTCATTTAGGATAGCCAACTTCCACTTTAGGAGGGAAAAATTTATTTTGAAATTTAAATTTTATTTGGCACCAAAAACATTCCCTCCAATTTGAAATGACTTCACTTATTTTATAATATTGGATGATGATGATAAATATCTTGTGTTCCTTAGCCTCTTCGACACCCTAAAGACTAGAACACCTATCTGATGCTACCATATCCATAAAAAAACTAACACTCCCTCTTAACGAGGAAGACGTTCTCCACAGTCCACTATCCATTATGCTCGTCTCTCCTGATGAATGATCTATAGTTGGATTGGCACACACTGTTGTTGTTTGAGATCTGTTGTACCTCCTCTCTTAAAAGATCTAACTTCCTGTCACTGGAAATCATTGTGAAGAAGTTAATCTGGCAAATGTTGTCCATCATGCTACTGCGAATACTCTGATTCGCCTACTACCCACTATAGTTGAATCAATCTTTGATCTCACACTGTTTGTGCCCCTGCATTGTTACTTTTGCACTTCCATGGTAACTATTGCAATAGTGAGTCTCGATCTCCCTATGAAAAAGAACTTGGAAATATCTCTTGAGCGAGAAAACCTCTCACGGAGTCTCTCTTTGGCTGGAACTACACCTGCACTCTACTACTAGCTAATTTTCACTACCACCATTGGCTAGAAACTCTCATGGAGTCTCTCTCTGGCTAGAACTGTGCTTGCTACC
This sequence comes from Pinus taeda, assembly GCA_000404065.3. NCBI lineage: Eukaryota > Viridiplantae > Streptophyta > Pinopsida > Pinales > Pinaceae > Pinus > Pinus taeda. The sequence continues at coordinate 83,178 of APFE031684451.1, forward strand.
TATAATTGGCCAATTCACACTGCCACCTCAATCACACAAATTTCCTGCAATTTGCACTTGCCACTGGAAACTCGACTCTACTGATCTACCGTGTAATTGCTACTAGCTCTGCAATTGTCCCTTGAGTCTATAACTACAACTACTTTGCATTGTCCACCAAACACTTCACTATGCCCAACTGCTTCTACAACTGTCTCTCAAGTATCTAACTACAACTAGCTCTAAAATTGTCTCTCAAGAATCTGACTGTGCCTGCTAACACTGAACTCATGTACCTCTTGTATGACGACAATTCCAATCCTCCCGCTACTTTTAACTATTGGGCTCTCATAGCAAAGGTAATGATCCATGTGAGGAATACACAACAACTAGGTCTAACTTACTATTCAAGCCCTCGATGGCTAGATATCGACCTCCTGCTGCTCCTCCCTCCGATCCTGCCCGACTTGGCACACTGGAGTCTCATACTCCTCCTCTTGAATCTAGTACCACAAACATAAGTGTGAATTCATCCTTGTTGTTGGAAGACATATCCTTTATCTCACTCCTCAACTTGGCAAACCAATCTAGAAACACTAAGTTTCCTCTGCAAAATCCAACTCGACCTCCTTCCATGGACTCACACCCTCTGCCTATAATTTGCACTAGATCTTGCAACTCACACTTGATCCTACAAATCGTCCTAGAAATTGAGAATGTTTACAGAAATTTATTTTGACAAATATATTGCCTCCCTCTGTCCTTTGAAGCTACTCCTCCTCCGACAAGTCTTCCGACAGCTGGAAATGGAATTATTGCTTCATATCTACGAACTAGGAAGACTAGCCATTTTGTTACTTGCTTCGACCCTCTTTGCATAATGAATTTTGACTTCTCCAACTCTGAGAATACTAGAGAAAGAAATTGGGAGATCTTCTTCTCCTTCCAACAAGTTAATTCAACCATCTTTCTACACTCACACTCCCCTGTGAAAATGCGCAGATTTGCAACTAGAAAAATCACACTTGCCTCTGGTGTCCTTATGAAACTCACACTGCCTTCTGCTCCTCTTTGGGCAACTTGCCCTACCTCCAGATGTCCTTCTCCAGCACTGACACATGCATTGTTGACCCTGAAGCACACATTGGATGGATTAACAAGTTTACTATGACCTTCTTCTGCTAGAAATTGTGGCCTCCTTTTCTGCAATTGGAAAATTGGAAATCCTCTGAGTGATTTGCTGGAAATTCCCTCTGTGTGTTTTTCTCTTCCCCCCTACACTAATATACCACTGCAAAACCCTTGCTACAAACCTGCTATGTTAGATCTGCTCTACGAATCAACTGATTCGCTCACTAGAAACCCTCTCTAGTAATCTTACTGCATGCTGCTATAGATTTGAGGCAAAATCGAACTTTTCCTCCCCCTTGGATTTGGAAATCGAATTCTTGCCTCTCTGCTACTTCCACTGCCTGGTTTCCCTGTGTAGATCTGAAAACTGGTGCTTCGGATATCTTTCTAAAATTGCACTATCACGCTTGCTTCATTTTTGAGCCTCTAATTTGATCAACTTGACATTGATACCATGTGAAAAATCCTTGAACTATAACAAATGGAGTTTATTCTCTTAACTTAGTAGTTTATTTGTCTTATGTAATTATCATTACGACAAATAACAAATAATTCACACTGCAATTCTTCACCAATTAAAATACATTGAAGAAATATAAATAGGAACTGAGAAATATATGCAAACACACAATAAAATGACCCCATTGTTTTTGGACAATTGTCCACGAAGAAAATCCTGAAGGGAAAACTGGTGTAGTAGATGAGGGTTTTATTATTATGCAACAATTGAGAGAATAATTACAATTGGTTTCCCAATTGGAAAACGTCCGACAATACACTGGCAAAAAATATGAAGACACCCTTGTCTCCCTCTGTAATTTATCTGGGCTATGTCCCAACTTGCACTCCTCCTAGAATTCACACTTCCTTTAGAAATGAGCACTGTTGCCCAAAAGAAATTCTCACAACCACGAAATTGCCTCTAATTGAGACGTCCTTCCTCCCTCTGCCTTTGGAGAATTCGCTTTGCTTTCCAGACACTGATTTGGCCTCTGATAATTAAATCGATCCTCTTCCAACAACCGGCACTATGGTTTTTGGTTATTCATACTCATTGTATCGACCCTCTCTGCAGATAATTCAATCTCCCTTCTCCTGTCTCTTTGACACTAGAAAATCACTGGGAATCTGTCCAGAATCATGCTCCTCCCAAATCTCTATTGCTACCTCTCTCTAATGCTCTTTCCCTCAATCGAATTGCACCCTCATTGAATACTGTGAATTGGGGAATTTGATTTGCCTTGCTCACAACTTACTCCAAGCCCCTTCGACTTACTCTTATAACCTCTCGTTGGAGCGTTGACGACCAAGATCTAATCATGATTGATGGCTTAGATCATCTTAGACTCCATCAAGTGACTTTTCCGAAAGTCTTTAGAGCAAAATCGATTTCCTCTATTAGTACCCATTAATTAATTAATTCTCCTATGTTAGACTTAGGAACTTATTAATTATTGATCAATTAATTTAATTAGAGGGTTTCTAAGTGTTTTCTCTCAAAACCTTTTTTGGGTTTTAGTGATCTTGTGCTCCTTAACATCTTTGACGCGTCAGAGACTAGAAAACTTGTTCGATGCTACCATATCCATAAAAAACTAACAATTTCTTCTCCTTGGGGTTGAGCTTAAATAAGATAGGTATGTGATTTGAAAAACCCCTAGAACCAACCCAAGACTTCAAGTTCTAGGGGTCATTAAGTAGTGCCTCTGAGACTAAGAACTTGTCTAAGCACTTTGCAACACTTGCCTCTCCCTTCCTCCCATTCCTCCAGGTAAGCCAAAGCTTGGGTGGATCTAGGTCCACTAGATGGAGTGATTCTAGAAGATTTTGAGAAAAATCCTTCAATGGCATCTTGATGGGTTGATCTCCCCATATTTCTCTTGGAGAGAGAGATAGTGAAATTTAGGTCCCCACCCAAAATGATACTGTCCCCTATGAGAAACTTAGACAAAGCTAAGTTTTCATAGAAAGGCTTCTTATCAACATACAACCCATACAAGTTGACAATTTTGAAAAGTTTATCATATCCGTGGCATATATCTTAACTACAATTCTTGAGTTCAAAATAACAAATGACAAAACCTTAAAATTTGGACCACACATTGTTGTCAACCCTGCTGAAATATAGTTAGAATCTAGAGAAAGTAAGGACCGATCTTTTAACCAATAAGAAAAATATTGTACCACCTTTGACCCTGAACACATTGTTTCTTGTAGGAGAATGATGTTTGGAGAATAAGCCTCGATTAGTCTTTCGAGAGCTAAGAGCTTGGGGGTGCCCACAAACCCATAATTATTGAAGGATAAGGAAATCATGGGTCACTACGGGCATTCCCTACTCCAAGGGCCTGAAAAATGGTGGATTGTTTGCTAGCCCTTGCCTCCTTTTTTGCTTGTAACTAGACAAGGGAGATATGGGATTTCCTTCCCACTTGAGAAACCAAGGAGGACTAGAGAGCTATGCCTTTCTCAATGGCCTCAGTGTCCTTTGAGTTGACAAGAGAATGGAGTAAATACTCGGAAACATGAGGGGAATCACCTAATTGTTCCCTTCTAACTCCAAAGAGCCTTTGCATAATCCTACGCCGAGCCTACCCTTCCTAGAGAGCTTCTTAAAGAGAAGACAAAGGGAGAAGGAGAGATGACTCATATTGACTTTTATATAATTCAATTACATTATACATTTAATTTATCTAATTATTTACATTATTATAAAAGACCAGGTTAATTGCACTAAGAGGCTCTCTCCAACCCAAAATAGTAGAAATGTTGTAATGTAATCTCGGTAAAAATAAAAAAATAAAAATATAATTAAGTAAACATTTGATTGGTCAATTACATAAAAAGAATTTGACTAGCCAAATCCATTTAACTCTGGGTCTACCAATCCCTAGAGGATCAATCTCTTAACACAAACCTTTTTAGAGTGAAAATAGATTTGAATGTGTAAATTCAAAATTGAAATATCCTCGATTAATTATAAAATAATATATAATATATTTATATATAAAAAAATAATTACGAAAAATTATGCATAAATAGAGTTTAATAACTGCAACATAAAATATAATTTTTGTTTTCAATTCGCTGGCGTCCGCATACAGAACCCTTCTAAAGATTTTAGGCGCACTGAATTTTTGAACTTGTAATCATTAAAGAAGTACTATTAGTGCGTCTGTATAGACATGTAACAAATTCTTAGTTACGGTCTTATGACTTCACTCTTCCTTTCTTGCCTGGTTAATTTGCTTTGTACTTTCGCTGGACTTAGTGTCATCGCTTGTCACTTCAATATTAGTTTCCATACACACATGTTCCTGGAAAGTGGTGAACACTAAGATCGTTCTACATAGCACTTAAAAAGAAAATAAAATGCTATTGTTCTGATCGTTTTATAACAGGAAGATTGAATTACTATTGTTTTAACAGAATGTACATTGAGAACACGCCAACGGTTTTCTTTAGTGAATATAGTTTACACGGTCAGGATTTCTCAGATGCAAAATTTATTTTTTTCATCGTAAAAAAGTAAAGCCTAAAATTCTACACGTATGCAATGTCCCACCACCCATCTCAGGCAAGCCTGACGTGGCTCTATAATTCAGCCAATCTCCATTGGAAGTGCGAATACACAAAAGGGACTAAAACACTTTGTGAAAGACCATTGTGATCGTTCCATAATGTATTTATTCCGACTTTTTCCAATCGCCCATACTTATCTGCAAAGCTAAATGATGATATATGGATCCATGGAACATATCTCAATATGGTTATGATGCCCACTAAATTCAGCGCCTCAATGTTGCATAAATCCGGAAGAAGCTTTGCAGTGTTCTAGGTGGTAATGCCATGTTTCGGGTGGTTCACCTCGCAACATACCTGGAGGGTTTGGATTCAGTGGGCTTTGCACTACCGGGGAAGCTCAGGGCTGCAACGGAATTCTTAGTTTTGCAGTGGTGTCTTATGAATTTCTGATGATCATGATTCTTGTGGTTTGAACATTTTTTGCTCACAGCGGTTCGGGTGAGTCAGGGAGTAAGCCCATTACAAGTCGCAAGTAGGAAAAATGCAACAACAAAAGCAGGAGGGGCATGGAAGAGGAGGAACGAGGGCCGAGCAAACAGCACCACCAGCAGGAGGGGGAGGAGCAGCAAGAGACATGGGGGTCGGCATGGGAATGGGCTTGGGCATGGGTATGGGGTACGGTCACATGGCAGGGCCGCAGCACTTTGGTTGGGGCTATGGATATCACCACCAGCCAATGCCCCCTTTTCCTACAGGGCCTTTATTCAGGCCAGCAACATTTGCGCAGGAGATGATGCCGAGGCCCACTTTCCCGCTGGGAATGCAAAACAATAACTCTGGTGGCGCTTATAAGCGAGCTGGAAGAGGCCCATCATACAATCGGGGGCGGGGTTATAGCCGAGGTTATGGAGGCCGTTATTGGGGTGAGTACCAATTTCAGGTTCAATAACGTCCTGTTTTGTTTTTCAGTTTCTGGTTTTTTTTTTTTTTCGGAAAAGGGGCAAAATCTAATTATCGCCGTTGAAAATCAAATGACACCCTTTTTTCCTCCAGTAAACTTCAGTTTCAACTTAAAACCCCAAAAACATCACTTTTAACTACAGCTCTGTGTCGATACAACTCCACGCATACACCATTGAATTTCTACCGATAACGTGGGCACGTTGCCCAATGCCCCAGTTTGGCATGACCCACATCCACATGTAGTTTGTGTTAGTTTAGTGTTACTGAGTCGTCCGTGTTCTTCTTCAGCATAGCGTACTCTTCAGTCCCAGTGCAGCACTTAGCAGATCCGTGCCCCAGGATCTGTACAGACAGAGAGGCGACTTGGGTGAGGGCACATCAGCATTAGCAGAAACCTCTACGAGGCGCAGCAGATATACGCAGAAGTTGAGGCACATGCATGCCTTACGCACTCAGAGTTAACACATGTTTTAAAACTAACGAAGAGGCATGAGTTAGAAGTATTTCTAAATTTAGCTTGGAACGTGATTCTAGGCAGGTCTCTTTTCAAAGCTGGGCGCACTTCTTTCGAGGAGTTAAGTTTTTGGCACAATCAACCAAGGTGCTTTTATTAGACAGTTTATTTTTGTGAACCCTAGATCTCTCCTGTTCTATGAAGGAGAGAAAAGACAGACTTTTGGAAAGTGTTTTGAAGATTTGGCAATTTGATTGCTCTGTAATCTTTCAGTTTTGAGTTAATAAACGGAGCTGTGATTGGTTGCTGCAATATCAGCTTGCTGTAAATATTTTCAGTATGGTATGTTTTCAGATCTAACATTCCTTCCTTACAATGTTGATAGGAATTTCTTATTTCAGTGTTCATTGGGGGATTGGAGGTCTGGTTACCATGTCCTGAAGATTTAACATGGAATGAGAACTATGCATCTGAAATCTTCTAGGAATTTGTGTGTGGAGAAGGCTGGTGCATGTGAGAGGGAGCTGTTGGGGAAGGTTTCAGTGGGTGCGATGTCCAAGACCCTTTAGTTAGTGAAGCGTTTCGTGCTTGAGATAGACACTTGGACCCATGATAGGTGGTAGGGTGTGATGCCCTAAGTGCTCCAGTGATTGGTGTGGTGTTCTGCAACTATAATGAGTTGCTGATATGATTTGTCCTCCCACAGATCTTTTTGATTGAGGTGTGTTTGAGTTACAGGGATGGCTAATCTAGGTCTTAGAGAGAGTGAATCACTATAAGGTGTTGCAAACTTCCCTCCTTGGAAGTGAAAACATCCGTTTTTGTTGGAGGGGGTTTATCTTCAGTGTTTTGTTTGAGGGAAGGTTATAGTTTCTATGGATCTCGTGGAGTTGGCCAAACACAACAAAAAGCAGTCAAAAATAACAAGAATCATCCTTGATTTTGTGAAGGACCATTTGATCCCTCACATTACATAAAATAAGTCAACATAGGATATGTATGATGCCTTGAACACTTTGTATCAGAACATTAGTATTTCTTGCAAGATGTTTTTAAAGAACAAGTTTTTGCCACTTGCAAGAGTGACTCAAACACAATGACTACCTACTTAATGAGAATTACTAAGTTGAGAGTTTAGGTTGCTATTATGATTTATCTAGACGAAGCTTGAGAATGAGTTGGTTCTTATAGCACTAAATGGGTTTTCTTCATATTGGGAACCCTTTATTCATGGTGTTTGTGTTCGTGAGAAGTTTCCCAACTTTGAGAAGCTCTGGGATGATTTCATTGGGGATGAAATTAGGCTAGAGATAGTTTAAGTCCAAGCAGAGGAGATCTAGAAACTAGTCTTCATGGGGAAGATGAGGAAAATAGGACCTCAGAAGGGTCATAAGGGGAAGAAGGAAGATTCGGGTTAATCAAACAAAGGGAAGAGACTTGAGCCATGTGAAGTGCTTTAGTGCCACAAGATGGCCCAATAAGCATCTCATTGCCATGAGAAGAAGAAGGAGAAGAAGGAAGATTCAGGTTCTTCAAACCAGGGTAAGAAAGACTTGAGTCATGTGAAGTGCTTCAAGTGCCACAAGATGGTCTTTTATGCGTCTCAATGCCCCGAGAAGAAGGATGGGAAGAAAAGACAAACAACAGTAGAAGTAGTTTGCAAGGATTGTAAAAGCCTTAGTTAGAGTGGTTGAGTTAGCATCTACGGTTGAAACATCCTTCTCCATGGTTTTGTGCCTTTCCACTAACATTGTTTTTGGTGTAAGGGGGCATGTGGATAGTGGAGAATCCATACATATGATCTTCAATAAGAATGATTTAAATACATTTTATGGGTAGGACATAGACATATAGGTGGACTTGGGAAATGTTGCCTTGTATCTAGCTATAGGAGTGGGATCTGTCTCATTTGCATGTCACCTAGGGGATGTTCTTGGGCTATACAACATCTTGTATGTTCTTGGTTTAATAAGGAACCTTCTTTAGTTTCAATCATGACAAATCTTAGATCCATGACTAAGTTTAATGATTAATGTCATTGTTAGAGATCACAAACCTAATTCGGGTAAGGTTTGGTCCATGTTGAAATTCTTTGGCTCATGGTTATAGTCCTAGTTTGATTTCTAATGTGCCTAATTAATAAAACACAAAATTGAATTTTCTATAAAAATGCAGCCTAAAATCTATTTGAATTGAAACACACCTTGTTGATGAAAGTAGCAACAAGTACACAAATCTAGGAACTCAAATCACATAATTGTTTATTACTCTTTAAATTTTTTTATTGAAAGCTTCAAATCTTAATTCTAATTACTCACTCCTCTATATTAAATTGAATGATTAACAATAGAGACCTCGCCTCTCTTTTATATAGAAAGAGCTTAGGGTTGTACACAAAAAATAACCTAACCCTAAGCGCCTAGGTTAGAGTGCCCATCTTGCATGCATTGTCCTTCTAGAGAATTGTGCCTAGACTGGAGTAGACTAACATGCACCTCACCTTCTCCCTTTTTGGGATAAATGCACCACCTCTCTAATTTTAGAAAAATAAATAATATTAGAAAATGTCAAATAGAAACATAAGTGAATACTAGAAATTGGAACTTGCTAAATTTGAAACGACAGTTTGCTAGACCTAATTGAAGGTGGCACATACATGACGCATGCATGCATTCTCTACAAAATAGTAGTTTGTAACTTGATCTATTGTGCCCTCATTAAACTTGTTCATTATTTGTTGCAAGGAGATGTTGATTATGCTCTATTTGTGCCCTATACCTATGATTGTACTTCTGTTGTCTTTAGGGTTGTTGTAATTTGCCATTGTACCTCCTTTGCATGTACTCGGATATTCTCTAGTCACTGCTGCCATTAATGGCATTATGTTGCACATTCTTTGAGGGTCTAAAATTCCAACACTTCCTTTTTTCAAGGATGGCACTATGTTGGACATTCTTTGAGGGTCTAAAATTCCAACACTTCATTTTGTCAAGGATGTTGTTCTTTGCCAAACATCAGATACTTCTTGGACATCTTGAACCTCCCTCTTTGCTATGGGCTTGGTCAACCACTTGACCATCAATGAACCTCAAGAAACATGGATCTTGATCATTGCTTCCTTTTGTACTTTTAACTCTCTTGAAAATCTTCATGTTGAAAACCTTTTGTACAAGGAACACTACATTGACAATATGCCAACCTGCTTTGTCCTTCATGCTATTTGCATTGATTTGAATCTTCTTACATCACATTGTGAACTATTCAAAACTTCTTACAACATTGAACTCATTGATATATAAGGCTAAGGCAAGTTTATTAGATCTGTCAAATAATGAATTGAAATGTGCAAACTCATAACAACCTAACATGAGTATAGTCTCTTATTGGTATTGATAGATAGGGAGGAAGATCAAGACACTGAGGTCAGATAATGGATCTGCCTTGTTTTTTGTGGCTAGAGGTCTGCAACATTGCCATATACTTGTAGAATATAAGTCCACACAAAGTGTTGGGTAGATTGACACCAGAGGAGGCGTTTAAAAGGAAGAAACCAGATTTGGAACACATTTTTATCTTTGGGTGCTTTGTGCATTGCCATGTTCTTGAGGATAAAAGGACCAAGTTGGAGGCTACTGCAAAGAAGGTTATCCTTGTATGGTACAACAAGACTTCAAAAGCCTGTCACGTTTACATTCTTGCTCTCAGGAAGACAGTAGTGTGCTGGGAAGTTTGAAGAAGAGAGGGCTCTTCAGATGTTTGGCAGCATGAGTTCTTCTACAGTTGAGGTTCAGGAGGAGTAGGCACAAAAGTTTGAGTCAACACAAATTCCTTCGACTATAGTCACATAGGTTGGTTAGCAGAGCAAGCAGGCCAAGCAGAGAGATTAGGATGAGGAACAGGAGATTCCTCACACCCAGCCTCAGACTCTAGGCACATGGAGGAAGCAGGGCATGTGGGCAGAGCAGACATTGAGAGAGACCAAGAGTATATTGATGCTTTGAGATATTCAGTTAGGTAAAGCAAGGCTCCTTAATGCTATTCCAAGTATATGGCGTTGATGCATGAACTAATTGAGGCTAAACCTACTAGCTTTCAGGAGGCATCCCGATATCAGGCATGGATGGATGCCATGGTGGAAGAATATCCTTCCATCATGAACAACAACACATCGGAGGTTGTGCCACGTCCAGTGAGCAAGTTTATGGTGGGCTCGAGATGGGTGTACAAGATCAAGCATGCTGCGGATGGTAGTGTGGAGAAGTTCAAAGCCCGTTTTGTGGCTAAGGGCTTTTTGCAGAAGGAACAAATCGATTATGATGAGACCTTCGCTCTAGTAGCCGGATACTCATCCGTCAAGGCTATCATTTCTATAGTAGTGCAAATGGGTTGGAGAATTCACTAGATGGACGTGAAGACAACCTTCCTCAATGGTATTATTGAGGAAGAAATCTACATAGAGCAGCTGGAGGATTTTGAGGTGCATGGGAGAGATTCCCATGATGTGTAGGTTGAGGAGAGCACCATATGGGCTCAAGTAGGCTCCTCGGGTGTGGTATACGCGGATTGACAGTTATTTGCAGTGCGTGGGCTTCACCAAGAGAGGCAAACTCGAACTTGTACTACATTCAGGTGAAGGTTGAGCCTCTCATATCGGTGTTATGTTGATGACCTGTTTCTCATGAGGATTGAGGAGCTCATAACACACTGCAAGTGGGATCATGCATAAGAGTTTGAAATGAAGGATTTGGGGCTAATGCACTACTTTCGCGGGTTGGAGGTGTGGCAAAGAGGGAGAGATTTTCCTTGGACAAAGAAAATACACAGTTGGGATCTTGAAGCGTTGAAGGATAGAGGACTGCAAACCCATCACTGTGCCACTTCTTACCTTTTACCCTACTTCTAGTAGAGGTACAGATATCAAATTTTCTCATAATTCAAGGCTGAATATTAAAGAAGGGCAAATATCAACACCAATATGTGTAGAAGATGATGATGGCAACAGTGGAAGCATCCAATACCACGTTAAGGAATTTGTTGATAAAGCAAGAATATTCAACAGAGGAAGAAAAGTGGCTGGGATGGCATTTGTTGCTTTTCTTGTAATCTTGTTGAATACATAAAGGTAAGACACTAGCAGAGTGGGAATTGCTTATGGCCCAATGCTATTGATATGGTTTCTTTCCCTTATGCTAGTTGGTCTCTACAACATTCTTTCATATGACAATAATGTTTTCAAGGCGTTCAATCCAATCCATATCTATTACTTCTTCTTCTTCTTCTTCTTTTTATTTTTTATTTTATTTTTATTTATTTATTATTATTATTTTAATATATATATCTGAGCAAATTAGATCGAGCATGGTTTTCTCGTGGAGTCTGTTTGTTGTGCATAACAAGAGCTGAAGCAATGTTTGTTGACTTGGGTCAATACTTAATGAGATCTGTTCGGATAACCTTTACATATTTGGTGTTCCCATGTCTGTTACGGACATATATGGGCCAAGCTGCATTTCTTATAAAAAATCCAAGCATGGAAAAAGCCGTAGAATGGGCATTCTACACTTTGATTCTAGCCAGTTCATTTTGGACAATATTTGTGCCAGCCACTACTACCATTATGATCGCAAGTCAAGCTATGATTTCATCAACATTTTTATGTATCAAACAATCAATGGCCCTTGATTGCTTCCCCAGGCATAAAATCTGCCACAACTCAAAGTGGTTTATGGGCTAGACATTCAACAAATGGAAGTGAGGAGGTTGATGCAAATACAAAACATGTCAGTGATGGGAACAAAGCTGTATCTACAGTATGATAGAGAGCTTAAAAAGCAAGTAAAGAATCTACACAGAGATCTTTTGATGAGAACACTGCTAATGTTGATGTCATCTTAGTTCAAGGACGCAATCTAAAGAGAATTCGTGCTTAAAAACTAAGGGAACCAACGAAAACCAATAGGCACCATTATTCAATTTCGATAGTGAAAATATTCTAAGCTATCTTTGAGTAGTTGTTTATTGTAGTTTTGAGCTCTGACTTATAATTGCAGAAGTTGCACCTATAAAGAAAAAGATATTTTGCCTCAAAAATTGTCATTGCAATTCTAGGATCTGCTACCTAGGATCGATTCTTTTAGCAAAATATATCTTCTTGGTGTTACAGTTGCTTGTATATAGAAACCCAAAGTTCCAACCCTAACAACTTAGCCATGAGCTTGAGTGCTCTGTGAGATCTTTCCCAGTAGTGGCAGATTTCGGGATGACAACTGGATGAGAGAGGCAATGAGGGTTTGACAACAAAGGAAAAAGAAGGATTTTTCGTGGCCAGGTTCGAGTCTCCATCTCAAAATAATGTTATGTTGAGTTAGTCGTTGGTTAGAAATGTAGCCACAAAGGTATCAAACATTGGTTGAGACATTGAGTGTTGAATCGCGAGGTCCTTCGATGATGGTTATTTGAGCAAGGGTTCAAGTGCCAACCCCAATTTGGGGCTTGATGGATAGGCTTCGGGCCCCAACCAAACTTAATTGTGGCATATTTTGTTCGAGCAGTTCGACTTTTTCAAGGGGATTGTTTGACCATTGGAGTTGGGGTTTGATTAAAAACGTTGGGCTATAATTTTTTTTATGAGTGGATTGAACCCATCCTTCATGGAGTATATTTTATAATCATCATTGTATATGTGACTTTGCTCACTCTTTTTTTTTCATTGTTATTTTAAAGTTAGATCTTGTTTAACTTATTTTATATTAACTTAGTTAGTTCTGGTCCTTTTATATTGGGTCATTTTATGACAACAATATTATTTTATGGTAAAGGAATTTCCTCTCCTCATCTATATAAAGGAAGGATTTTCTCACTTGTAATAATGGTCGAAGAGTGGGAGTATTCCTCTCCTTACGGACTAATAAATTTTTTTCTTAGGTTTATGGGTGTTGTTTTAGGTTGATTTTTCTATGCTTCTTCTTCTTAGTTCTTGCCTATAATTTGTGCTTTAATTAGACTAATCTTGCAGGTATAAATTGATGATCACAAAATTGCTTTACTGATCTAGTGAGTGAATAAGTCAATGGGAAGGGTGTTGAAAAGTAGTGAAGGAATGGATTCCTTGATTTGCGCCTTAGTTCAAGTAATCGATTTTGTGATTTTCTTAGTCATGTATGAGGTCCAGTGATGTGGACGAGTTCCAGAAGCAGTTTGACTAGTGCGAGTTTGTGGAGGACCGAGTTATTTGTCCTCTAGTGTGAGTTAGTTTCGGAACTGAAAGAACAAGTAGAGTTAGCCTCCTAAATTTTAGGAGGGACTAGTTAACAACTTGTGTTGGTTTTTGTTAACTAGAAAAGCACCACTTCAACTTCCCAAACATAGAACTTACTAACTATAGCCAAATCAAAGTGCTTATAAGGAGATTGAAGGCACACCTTGTATTCATAATTGAGCACGAGTTTGTGAGTTTGTGAAGGGAACGAGCCAAGAAGGTTTTCTTGTGCAATTTATTGGAGGAATTTCTCCCTTGGAAATGTGCCCGAAAATAGGAAGAAATTCCTGCTTCTTAGGGCCAGGAATGCTAAGAATGCACCAGGATTTCGGGTTGAGTGTGGGCTGGTTGAGGGAAGTAGATCAACATTATCGCAGGGTTGTTTCAATCCTAGTTCAAGGATGAGAGATCAGTTTGTATTCTCTATTGAAGTAAGGTTATTTGTAAGAGATTTGTAGCTTATTCTCCTTCAATAAAATTCTCAAGCAAGCGAGGGTTTTCTAGAAGTGTGAATTTGTGCCATTATTTATGTTCCTATTTTGTTGTTTCTAGTAGAGAATTTTTGTGATTATATGAAAAACAAATTGTTTTCAAATTGTTCATATTAACGAACCAGAATTTTGTGGAAAGTCTACATGGTATCAAAGTTGTGAAAAGGAATCGACCAACTCATAGTCTTCAAGTTTAAAAGATTACAACTCGCACAGGATCGGGATTGAGAGAATAGGATAGATTGGATGGCACCGCACATTATGACATTTGGAAGGTCCAAATATTGTTCTTACTAGACAAGTTTGGGCTGAAGGAGTTCATTGAGAAAGGTGTTTCATACGAGTTGAGGCTTTTCCAAAGGAAGATGGCCAAGACCAAGAGGATGATCTTGGATGGACTTCAGGATCATGTAGTCCCACATGTTGCATGTAAAGATACAACTAAGGAAATGTTGGATGCCTCAGTCCAACTCTACCAAAATTCTTTCGAGAATCGGAAGACGGTCCTCAAATAGAAGCTAAGGACAACCAAGATGCAGAAGGGTGAGAGTGTATTTTCCTATCTCACTAGAACTCAACATGTCCGTGATGAGCTAGCCTCTGTTGGAGAAAAGCCTGTGGACACAGAGCTAGTGCATGTGGCTTTGAATGGGTTTACCAAAGATTGGCATACCTTCGTTCAAAGTATTATTGGACGAGAGCAGTTGCCAGATTGAGAAAGCCTATGGAGTGATTTCGCTCAAGAGGAGCTAAGGCTTAGACTAGTTGAGAGTTCTAGTAGCAGTGACAAGGGTTCCAAGGTTGAGAAGGAGGAGGAAAATCTTGCTCCTGCAGGAAAAGTCAAAGGTAAGAAAGGCAAAGGGAAGAGCGAGAACAGTCAAAAGGGGGACAAGAAGAAGACGAATCTTAAGTAAGATCAAATGCTTCCATTACCATGTTTTTGGACACTATGCTTCTAAGTGTCCTAATCGAAAGAAGAAGGGGTCAAATAAGGAGCATGTGGTTGCATTAGCTGAGGTAGATGAGTTTGCCTCCTAGTTTGAGAAGGATTTCTCATTGATAGCTTGCATGGCAAGCTCAGTAGGGGGTAGTACGTGGTATATTGATTCAGGAGCCTCTTTCCATATGACTAGGAACATGGAATATTTCAGCCAGCTGGATGTGTGCTGGTGAATATCGAGCTTGTAGATAATGCAAGTATGCTACCAAGAGACTTGGTATTATCAGCTTTGAGAGGGAGTCAGGTAATCCTCTTAATCTCAAAGATGTTCTCCATGTTCCAAGGTTGAAGAAGAACTTGGTTTCAGTAGCTATCCTTGAGGACAAAGGGTATGATGTTATCAGTAGAGGTAAGGCTTACCTCAAGCATCTAGCTTCAAGAGCAATGAAGCAGATAGGTGTGAGGGTGAAGAACCTCTACAATTTGCAGGTAGAGACAGATGCAACCTTGAGAAGCAAGGTAGGTTGTGCAGATGTTGGTGAACTTTGGTACATGTGCATGGGACACATGCATCATGGGGCACTAAAGATTCTTCAACAGATTGCTACAAGATTACCAACAGGAGGCCTTGACAAGATTGGAGTATGCAAGGGATGCATGCTTGGCAAGTATGCCAAGTCTTCCTTCCATGGTCAGGATAACAGAGCCAAAGGGATTTTGGAGCTGGTGCATTCAAATGTGTGCGGGCCCTTTTTGTCTCCATTGTTGATGAGACATAGGTATTGTGTTACTTTCATTGATGATTTTTCTCAGAGAACTTGGATTTATTTTAGGAAAAAGAAAGATGAGGTCTTAGACAGGTTCATGGGGCTTATGGCCTTGGTAGAGAAGCAAACCAAGAAGAAAATCAAGGTAGTGAAAAGTGACAATGATGGAGAATATATCTCCAACACGTTCAAGGAATTTTGTACAAAGTAAGGTATTAGGAGAGAGTTGATAACACCTCATAACCCTTAGTAGATTGGGGTGGCGAAGAGGATGAATAGGAGCATTGTTGGAGCAAATAGGGCTATTTTGCATGATCGGGATCTGTGTAGGTTTTTGTGGGCAGAAGCATGCAACATTGTAATATTTTTGTAGAACAGGAGTCCACATAGGGGTCTTGGACGAGTCACACCAGAGGAGGCTTTCATAGGCTAGAAGGGTAATGTTTCACACTTTCAAATCTTTGGCACAAAGGTCTATAGTCATATGTCCAAGGATAGTAGGAAGAAGCTAGATCCTACAATATAAAAGGGAATTTTCGTGGGATATAGTGAGACAACTCAGGCATACAAGGTGTATCTTCCAAGACTCAGGAAGACAATTCTTAGGAGAGATGTGAGATTCCAGGAGGATTAGGCTCTGAGAGTTTCCTTAGAGTGTGAGCAGTTGGAAGTACATGAAGAGGAGCTACTCGCTCCCAAACAGGAGACACAACCAACACCATAGAGTTGGCCACAATCACAGTCTAGTAGCAAGAGGGTAGTGCAGCAGGATTTGTTACAGGATGATGAGGAGAAACCAGGCTGAGAGCAGATAGATCAACTAGAGCCACCCACCACAGGGAGGAAGAAGGCCAAGTGGGTCGAGAGGTTGATTCAGGAGGCTCAAGAGCAGGTCAATGCTCCTAGCACCATGTTTAGGCAAAGCAAACAACCACAAAGGTACACAGGTTATATGGCATTGATGATAGAGTTGGTGGACACCATAGTATTAAAAACCAGAACCATTGACCAGACTGATCCACCTAATATACCGAGTTTCAAAATGGAATCGGTCAAACCGGCACTGGTTAGATCTCAATGAACCTGTTTTAAAAAAAACACATGAAATAATTAATTTTTAATGAAAAAAACTATTTTTAAGATTTAAAACCATGATTCCAAACCAGTAGATGCAAAATATGCAAAGTTTTCTTGTATCTTGCTTTAGTAGCAGCAGGGGCATTTTCAGGAGGCTGGGGTACACCTCCTTGGATGTACTCAAGAACATCTTCTCCATCCAAGTTGGTGTCCAGCCTGAGTTTCCAAGCAGCGTAATTTGAAGCCCCTATCAATTTATCGCTGTCCTTGAAGAAGGATGTAGCCATCTGAATTGATTTACTGTTATATATTTGATCTGCAAATAAGGTCTTTCAATAGATAATTGCCTTCAACTTACTATTCTTGAGCTTATCTTCACCACAACTATGATACCATGTTAAATTTTGTGGATTTAAAATTTAATTTATGAGATCAGAAACCATAAAAAACTGTCAATGAACAACAAGACACAGGATTTGGTCCAAGACTAGGGAAAAACCCCACTATGGACATTGGACATTACCCTTTTTCAAACTAGGACAAATCTTCTGAAGTGTGAGATTTGATAAAAAAATGCAAAAACTGATACAAGGGAGATCTTCCACTGATGATAATACAAGATAGAGATTTTGTCAATAATACGAAATCTGCCAAATAATAATGCAAGAAAGAAATTTCCAGAAATGCGAGGGAGAAATCTCCACTAGATTTGGCATTGATGAAACAAAATAATAGGCTTCCAATAAATCTGGTAACGGTGAGACATAAAAACACTGATGCAAGGGCTTTATCACCAATGCGAAGTGATCACTTGTGATGATAAGATATCTACCACTGATAATCAGAGATTTGCCACTGATAATAAGAGATCTGCAAATGATGATAAGAGATCTGCCAATCTGCAATAGATCTGCTAACAATAAGAGATCAATCAAGATAACTTCCACAAGTTTTAAGGTCTTCTTCACAATGTCTTCTAGCTAGATTTGAAACAAGAGGCTGATCCTCTCACCATACCACAGAGACAGATCTCAAATCTTCTTCCCTTCTGAGGGTCAAACTTGAGATAGAATACAACTCTGTGAAGGCATAAGCTCAGACCAAATCACAATTCAAAAATGGCTTAGATCTAAATCAGTGGAGGCATCCTGAGGTGCTTGGATCTAGCTCTGTGTGAGGCAGATCTAAAATTTATCAGATCTAGATCTGTGGAAGCAGATTAGAAGTAAATCTCGACCTAGTTACAGGCCTGGAGCAGTTATAATCTCTGACTAATCAATGAGCTCAGATCACAGAATAATGAACAACCAAATCACATTCTTCAATAAAAAATAGAAGAGAAATTTCTTCACTTGATTTGACCCTTAAACATCTCTTTGAATACCTTTGCATAGGAGAGCAGATGAGCAATGTATGTATGATCAAATTACATATCAAGGAAAGCAGATTAACCTCTTTATATAGCCATCATGTGATCTGAATGGGAGTGTTTCAAGGCAAGCCAACTAGCCATCATGTAAGTTTCTTGGTAAGTCGAATTGACCATCTAAAAGAGCTAGCCTAACACTTTTGGAGCCACTTGAAAATAATTCTCTTAAAGGATGAAGGGGGTTAACTCTTAGAGTTTTTTTTTATTATTTATTTATTTTATTTTTAAATAAGGAAATTTATCCCTTAGTTGCACAAAATTCAACAGTCCAACCCTTGAATCTATGTATGTGGAAAGCCTGGACATGATGGCAAAGTGGGTGCCTGGCAACCATATTGTCAACATTGAAAGCGTTTGCACTCCTTACAAACTCTTGTTGTTACTTACCCTTGCCATTCTTCCTCTTAGGATATTGAGAGGCATAGTGATTGTGCTTGTCTCACCTAAATCACTTGATATGTGTGAAGTCTTGTTTCCGTTGACACAAAGAATTTTGTTCTTCCTCCTCACGCTTTTTGCCCTTCTAGATCCTCCTTTCCTACCTCCTCTCCTCACTTTTTGATGATGGAAAGGCTTGGTACATCATCTTGCCCATCTAACTTGTTGAGTCTTGCTGCAGTCTCATCTTATCTCTAATGAAGGCATCCCACATCTACTGAAAGTTAGTAACCTCTACCAACCACAAAGAACTCAAACCAAGTTGTGCCATGACGAATTGAAGTCATTCAAAGCGATCCAAATTAGCTCATCATCTTTGATTTCATCACCAATTGGACCAAGTTGGTCTCTTCGCTTTGCTAGCTTCATTAGATAGCTAGCTATCGTATCATCTTGTACATATATGTTGTGGTGAGCTTGTTCCTTAGGAGCATCTTCTTGGATATTGTCACACTTTTGTATAGGGTTCCCAATGCATCATACATTTCCTTGGCAGTTTTCTTTCTGATGATACGAGGGTTCAAATGATCCTTCACGAAATCCACTAAGACTTGCTTTGTGTTCACTGCTTTCTTGTTGTACTTTGCTAGATCTTTGGGATTTGTAGGATGTTTGCCCTCCTCCAAAAGGTACAAAAAGTTCATTGCTTCCAAGAGGTTTCGTAATTTACACTTCTATGACATGAAATTAGAGGTGCTTTACAATAGGTAACTCTCTCACATGTTGGGAATGGCTGTTATAGAAACTACACTAAATAAACTCCAAGCTCACTCCCTAGATCAACTTGGGTCTCACACTCCACAACCCTTCTCAGGTTGACATGTTGATTGCTGGCACGTATTTGCCTTAGTCATTGAACCTTGGACATGTCGTGCATTAAGTTCTTTGGTAACACACTTTCCTTCAAGCTTGATCTCTCCATACATGAAATTCTAGAAGGCTTTAGAATCTAGATATGCTTCTTTGATACCATGTTGAAATTGTTTAGCACTGTTGAAAATAGTACCAAGGAGGTGTTACCAGGCTTTTATCCCTTTTAGCCTAGTGAGCACATTAAATTACTTTTGTCTCAATGACATTTATGAGTTATATTAATGTCATGGGTGGAAAAGGTACTTAGAAGTGATGTACCATGTACTTTTTTTAATATTAAAGTCACTTGTACTTTATAAAGTGACTTTACGTGTAAAGTACTAAGTGTACTTTTCTAATATTAAAGTGAGGTGAAAAATCACTTTATGAGAAAAATTAGAAAATGGACACAACTTGAAAAAGGTAATAGGACACTTTTAAGTGATGGGGCCAATGTATGAGGGGGGTCATTTGGGAGAATTGATCTCAACCACACATGTGGATGAAATTTCAACCATTGGATTTTAGGTTAAGGGATTCAATCTTTTCCAAGGAGACAAAAGAGGGAAAAGAGAAATCATTTTTCACTTCACACTTGAGAGAGCACGAGGAGAAGAAAGGAAAGGAGAAATTTCATGAAGGAGGAGAAAATTTGCAGTTAGAGAGGGGCATGAATTCCAAGGAGAAGAAGGCAGCCACAACAACACAAAAATCGAGGAGATTAGTAGCTACATCAAGCATGGATTTCAAGGCAGGGAGGCCTGAATTTGAAGCGCTGCTGCACAAATTTCGAGGAGTAGAACAACTTGAAATTCGAGGTCGCTGCTATCAGGCCCAACAAACTGACGCGCAAAAATCAAGGAGCTGTTTGGCTCGATTTTTGATGCAGAATAGTCACTTTCAAGCACAAAAATTGAGGCAGGGATTGCACATATTTTGAAGCAGAATTTGGACAAAAAATTCAAGGAGTTGAGCTGTGAGAAAATGCAGAATTTTTTGTTAAAATCTGAAAATTACAGTGGGCACAAATTGCCAGAAATTTGCATTTAATGCTACAATAGAAAAGGGAGATAAGTATTGTGTTTGTTTTATGTACTTATTTCAAATTTCTCAAGCAATAAAATCCTCCTTTGAAAACTGGTTTTCCCCAAGAGGCTGTGGAGTTTTTCCGGGATCAGCTTGACCAAAAACAAGTGTCTCATATGTGTGAATGCTTGCCTAAATTTTGTATTAATTACCAATTGGTAGGAAAGTGAAAAATAGTAGAAATACTCTTTTAACGTTTACAATAAATGCATACTGAAATTTATATCAGCATGACAAAAGATGTGGGTTGGGCCTAAACAAACACATGCAAACTTGTAAACTGGGTGAAGGCTGCAGATCATAATTTTTCTACATGGTATCAGAGTTGAGTTGAGCCAAGTTGAGACTCAGATCTCAAATTTCATTCAGCTGATAAAGAGGGCAGCTTGCATTTAAGTCTTCAAACAGTGAACCAATACCTTTGAATCCTTGCTAGAAACCCAAAGACTTCAACAATTTAGAGGGAGGAAGGTTCTAGCTTTCAGATTTGCTCCATATTGTTGATTGTTGGTTCATGGCTACTGTGTTGAGAGTAGAGGACAAATTCGCAGGGGCTGAAAACCTTGGCCCATGGGAGGAGAGGATTATGCTTTTACTGGAGGAGGTGGAAGTGTGGGATGTTGTGGAATCAACTGTGCAAGCACCCACTGATCCAACTCAGTTGGTGGAGTTCAACAAGAAGAATGTGAAGGCCAAGATGATCCATCTAGATGCCATCAAGGACCATTTATTCCCTCATGTTTCAGGGATGAGATATGCATATTAGATGTGGGAGTCCTTGGTCTCCTTACACTAGAGTTCTAATGAGATCAGTAAGATGATGTTGAGACAAAAGCTACGCAACACCAAGATGACCAAGACCGACAGTGTGACATCCTTCCTCACCAAAGTCTCATAGGTGAAGGATGATTTAGCTACCATTGGAGAGGTTGTTTTAGAGGAGCAGTTGGTTAGGATTTCCTGAGATGGGTTCACCGAGAAGTGGGATGGTTTTATCCATGACTTGCCATTGGAGAGGCTGTTCTAGAGGAGTAGTTGGTTAGGATTACCTTGGATGGGTTCATCGAAAAGTGGGATGGTTTTATCCACGACTTGGTGGCTAGAGAGCACTTTCCTGGTTGGAGGAGGATGTGGGACGATTTCATCCAGGAGGAGATCAAAAGGAGTGCGAGGGGTGGCAACAAGAGTGGTGGGGGAGGTGAAGAGGAGAATGTTGCTCTTGCGACTAAGGGCAAGAAGGGAAAGAAGGTCAAGAAGGGGTCTTCTAGTGTAGCAAAGCAGGAGCAGGGAAAACAAAAGGCTAAGGAGAAGGACATGAGCAAAGTGAAATGCTTTGCTTGTGGGAAGATGGGTCACTAAGCTGTTCAGTGTCCCAAGAAGAAGGGTAAGAAGAAACAGGGAGTTGCAACTTCAACAAATGTGGATGATTTTGCGGCTATGTTTGATTCAGAGTGTGCTCGGGTGGTGAGTTTAGCCACTCATGTCACATCTTCCCATGCTTGGTTCATAGATAGTGGAGCATCCTGCCATAATACTGGAGTTATAGAGCACTTTACAAGCCTTTTGGAGGATGATATTCGCTTGGAGGTTATGCTTGGCGACAACTCGAAATTCAAGGCAGGAGGGATGGGGACAGTTTCATTTCAGAGGGAGTCATCACCTCCTTTGAAGGTGACAAATGTTCTTTATGTTCCAGGGTTGAAGAAGAGTTTGATATTAGTCTCTAGCTTGGAGGATAGGGGGTATTGTTGAGAATTCAATAGGGCAATGAATGTGTTAATTCTCTTGAACTTGATAACTGTTTGTGTTACGTTTTTCCTTATTGGCGTTGATCCTTATTATTATAATGTGAAATACATCAAACAACTACCAAAACTATAAGAACAGTGACACAGTATATAGGCTGCAAGCCAAGGCCAAAACCCCTCCTCTTGAGGGGAAAACCCTTAAATCTCTTCTCTTCTTATAGATCCTTCAATTGACGAATACCATGACCTAGCGACTCAGACAAATACCCTCCAAGATCAAGATCAACTCGGCCTCCTACTACAAGAACTTTGACCTCCTAGTGCAAATTCGAAATTCTGTCTCTTGGCAACTACTGCTGCTCCTTTTGAAGACTTCGATCTTCTTCTTATGACCTCTTCTTTGCTTTGCTTGCCTTTCCTTGAGACTTAGGGCTAGAGATATGCCCTAAGTGACCTTCGCTTGACTTCTTTCTTCTCCTTCTTCCAAGATCGACCCAAAGATGACCCTTGCGTAGTAAACCCTAGCTTCGACTTGCACGTGAGAGAGAGAGCTAGCCCAAGCACCACGGTGGGCACCAGAGGTCGTGTTGCTCGTGCATGATCGGTTGAGGATAGTTGGTTGCCCCAGATCTGCTGTTTAGAAAGCTTCAACTTTGAATAGAAGTAAGTTTGAATTCATCAAAGCTTCATTTTATTGGTCTGAATGTCATTGGTCTGAATGTCTTTATACTCTCTGTTAAATCTCTGTTGAACGGTCACTCCCTGTTAAATCTCTGTTGAACGGTCACCCCCCTTATTTGGTATCAGAGCCATACCTCGTTCCTTGGATTAAATACATTCTATAGACAGAGCCTAATGTTAGCTAGGTAGCCTTTGAAAAGCATCTTATCTTACAAGTGCTAAGTAGATAAACGCTACTTCAGTCAATCTCTGGAATAGAATTGTAACAGTTCAACATGGCCAAATTCTTGAGGTCTTTCTCAACCATCGAAAAGAAATCTGTGTCTGAGATAGAGAATAGATCCCTTGAGACAGATTTAGAAGAACATGAAAAGGTAGAAGACCCTGCAAACTGGAATCCGCCTGCATTAGATACAAAAGAAATTTATCCAGTCTCGATGATGTTCAAATTAACAAAGAAGGACTACTTTAAAGAAGTTGAACTGAAAGTCAGAATCAAAGGTCCATCTGTACAAATCATAGGCTTAAATTTGTTTTCAGAAGATGAAATCAGAAAATTCAGAAAATGGGCCGCTGAAAAGAAATTTCACTATTTACACTTTGGAGGAATTAGAATTGGCTTAGCCCCATTGGTTTGTCGTGGTCTAAACACTCCATGTATAGCAGAACTTTTTGATACAAGGCACAATTCGTATGATCATGCCCGAATAGGAACCATACAAGGAAATCTTTCCTCAGGATGCTAGTATGGAACAATCTACCTTGATTATGCAATCAGTCTAAAAGGTGTCCATCTCAAAGATTGTTGGAAAGTTTTGATAGGAGCGCAAGGTCTATCTATGGTTGATGATAGTGAATATTTGTCTGTAATAGTTCAGACCTCTTTTCAGTTAACAAACACAATACATCCTAAGCTAAAACAACCAATGTTGAAGGATTGTGTTGCAGTAGGAATAGGCAATGCACAGATTGAAGGAGTTCATTATGATAAAGAAGCTTTGCCCAGTGACTGGTACATTCAATATAAGTCCCTGACAACAGATAGTTCAAACAAATTGGTCAAAAGAATGTATCTTTCTGATGATTGTGTTAAAATCATGCCTAACTCATCCACAATACCCAGGCCAATAGCTTTGCCAGAGAAACATGTGTTACCAGTAGAAAAAGAACCAATCCCAGTCAGTGGAAGAGGATATTTTTATCGTCATATCTCTATACCAGAGGAGCCTAGTTCTTCCACCAGCACACGACTGTCTGCAAATCAGCTGTATATACCAGAAGAAAAGCCGTTTCTTGC
Source organism: Pinus taeda (assembly GCA_000404065.3). Classification (NCBI taxonomy): domain Eukaryota; kingdom Viridiplantae; phylum Streptophyta; class Pinopsida; order Pinales; family Pinaceae; genus Pinus; species Pinus taeda. Next base: position 107,294 of record APFE031684451.1, read on the forward strand.
TGTAAATAAAATGTTTAGAACATATGTAAATACTTTCCCGCCAGTAGAAGAATTTCAGTATGCAAATAGGAGATTTGTGAAAGGAGGAAAATGGCCTCCCAAAACAAAGTTTTGTACTTCTTCATCCAGTGCTAGGCAGCCACCCACCAGAGTTGATTGTGCCCCATTGCTAGAACATAATTCACAGAATCCGAATGATCTGGACCAAGTATATCAGATAGGAAACTATCTAACCACTTGGTGTTCTCATGCCGAAGATGTTCTAGATGATTTAGTCGTACAAGTTGATCTAATAAATGCTAATTTGAAGTTGCTATATGATGAGCAACAGAAAAAGAAGAAAGAAAAGGAAGAAAGGAGAAGAAGGAAACAGAAGAAAAAGGCCATAGAAACTCCAAAATTTCATATAGATATGTCTGCACCTAACTATTGGGATCTAGAGGAAGAAGAAGAGGAAGCAAAAGAAAGAACCTCTGCAAAAGAAGGTACTTCTAAAGACACTGGAAAGTTAACCAGTGAGTCTAAGACGTTCAGAGCAGATAAACCTTTTGAATCTAAGAAGGAAGTAATGACCTTAGAAAAAGCTGCCTCTAAATTCCCATCTTTCATTTTGCCATCTATACATAATCAGAATAAGGCACATATTTTGAAAGAAGTAAATAAATATCCTAGAATTGAAGAAGACCTGTATGCAGCGAATACCAGTGGCTATGTTCTAGATTTAGATAATTCTTCAAACCCTGGAGAACCAATTAGAATCTGGATAGGATCATTATATCAAATGCAGGTTACTACAAAATTGGATAATATATCCATCATGGTCCTAGCAGAAAAAAGAATGACTGGAATAGTCTATGATTGGTGGATGGGACCATCTGAAGAAGAAAGAAGAGCCGTCATGGACGCTGGTTTGTCTACCTTAGAACTGTTATTGAAAACACAGTTCGTGCCAGAACCAGTAGATGAGAAAAAGCAAATTATAACTGATCTTAGCAGATTGGAATTAAAAGATCTAAAATATCTTGATCAATTTAGCGATTTCATGGCTAAGGTATTTACTATTTAAAGCTAATCTCTCTAATGATGTGGCTCAGAAAATTTCATCTATGTCAAAATTACCAGGCAATCTAGGAGACCTCGTAATGAAAGATCTAGATGTACAAAGCAAAAGACTAGATCAGATTTATTGGGTTGATCTTCTGTTCAGAGTTACAGAAAAAGTCAAATATTTATGTTGGCAAAAAAAAGCGCACGACATCGCACCAAGTTCAAATGTCTGTAAAATAATGCTACCATGGACACCTTTCAGAAAGAAGAAGAAAACAAAAAGGTATGGTAGATTCAAACCCAAGAGAGTCTCTAATCCAAGAAAGCCTTTCAGAAAATATAAATTTTTGAAGAAAAGAACAAAACCAAGAAACAACAACTGTTGTTTCATCTGTAAAAAAGGAGGACATTTTGCAAGGAAGTGTCCCAGAACTCATCCAGTAAATTAAAAGCATGTATAGATATAGAAGAATTTCAGGATGATTGGTCAGTTGTAGATTCAGATGATGATGTTTCAGATGTATATATTTTAACTGAAATATCAGATGTAGAAGCTGAAGAAGAAGAAAATGTACAGAAAATGAATTTTTGTCCGTCATGTTTCGATGATGATTTTTCAGAAGAAAATCATTATAGTGAAGAAGAAAGTGGCACGGATTATGAAATCACCAGTGGGACATCAGACGACTCAGATGATGAATCTGCAAGCGCAGTTTCTTTATCAGTGAAACAAGGTAAACAACCTGTGTCACAGATGCCATAAATAAATGCTTTTTGTCCATTTGAAAAGAAAACAACTGTTTCAACAAGTCTTCCACAACCAGAGGTTAAAAGAACAGAAGAAAATGTATTGTTGAAAAAGATTGTCAAAACTAATAGCCTAATCTATATCCCTGTCCAAGTTCAAGTTAGAAATGAATGGATTTCTGTAGACGCTTTTGTTGATACCGGAGGATCAAATAATTTGGCTAGACCATCTTTATTCAAATCTCTGTGGAAACCACTAAAAAATATTTTGGTTTCAAAAAGCATAGGAGGATCTGTCAGTATAACACCTTATGTAGACAATATTTCTTTAAAAGTTGGAGGGAGTATTATTAAGATTTCTGCAATCCAACATTTTGATCCCTCAGCGAGTCTTATGTTGGGAATGCCATTTTTAAACTCTGTGCTTCCAGTTACGATCAGCCAAGATAAGCTGGTTATTAATTTGAAAAAGAAAGCTATTTCTGTTCCTAGATTGTTTATTGCAAACTCAGAAGCTAGGTATGAGAATAGCCAGAAAAGAGTAGAAGCCAGAAAGCCAAAAAAGGATTCTGATGATTGGCAGGAAGTGCTACAATTCTATGAAAAGAGAGCAGAATAAAAAACAAAACAATTGGCATGCATTGATCCCAACTGGTCTACAGAACAAGGTGATATCCATCAAAGACTTCTGAAGAGTTGCTCTGAAAACCCACAATAGTTTTGGGAAACAGAGAGCTCGATGCAAGAAATCATAACCTTGCATGATAATGGAGTCAAAGGTAAGATGATTCCTTGTACCCCATCCGATGAGCAGGAGATAAAGAATCAGATAAAAGAACTGCTACAAATGCAGCTCATTGAGCCGAGTGAATCTCACTATTCTTGCTCAGCCTTTCTTGTGAGGAATCACTTTGAGATAGTAAGGGGAAAACCAAGGATGGTGATAAATTACAAACCTCTCAATGCCATTACTCAGAGCTTTAATTATCCATTACCAAGACCTGAGACAATCATGCAGAAAATTCAGCTCAGCAAGGTGTTTAGTAAGTTTGATATGAAGTCAGGGTATTATCAGATTCAGATCCAACCAGAAGACCGGCATAAAACCGCTTTCATTTGTCCAGCCGGATTTTACCAGTGGAAGGTTGTAGCTTTCGGTTTGAAAAACGCCCCAGCATTCTTCCAGCGAAGAATTGATTATATTTTTGCTAAATATGAGTTCATTGTAACATACATAGATGATATTCTTATTCACAGTCCAGATGTACATACTCATCTAGAGCATTTAGAAATTTTCTCGAAAGAAGTTCAGCAGCATGGAATAGTTCTGTCAAAAAGAAAAATGTCTTTATTTCAAGATAATGTTGATTTTCTTGGAATTAATGTTGTCAATGGTGCAATCCAAATGCAATCTCATGTTTTAACAAAATTGACACAATTTCCTGATGAATTGAAGGACACCAAGACAATTAAGAGATTTTTGGGAGTTTTGAATTACCTTCACAAGTATGTGTTCCAAATTTGACAGAGAAGACAACACCGATCATAAGACATCTCAAACAGGGATGGTCTGAGGAAGCGACAGAAGCTGTTAAACGATTAAAAGAAGAATGTCAACACCTGCCAAAGCTTCAACCACCAGGTGATGGTTTACTCATTCTTCAGACTGATGCTTCTTTAGAATTTTGGGCAGCTGTTCTATTAGAACAAAGAAAAAACAGTGAAGGTGAAATCGAAGAAAACCTTTGTGCATATGCTTCTGGTGAGTTCACTCCAAGCCAGAAGAATTACTTCATAGCCGAAAAAGAAACATTGGATATATTCAACGGGATACAAAGATTTGAGGTATATCTCACTCCTGTAAAGTTTTTAATCAGAACAGATTCCAAAAATTTCAAATATTTTCTATCTGCCAAGATTTCAAGACAAATTGCTAAAGGAAGAATCCTAGCTTGGCAGATCTGGTTCCAACAATTTGAATTTGAAGTTGAGTGGATCCCAGGAAATTCTAATTTTTTGACAGACTCTCTAACCAGAGACATGAATAAGGCATTCATAACTTGTACAGGTTCATGTTTTGATATTCCAGGCAAAAGTTCAAAGGATGATAATTTTGCTACGTTTGTAGATAGATTCAGAGTTTTTGAAAGTCATGCAGTTCATCTTGCTGAAGAAATAAAAAAGGTGGTAGGAATGAGGTTGAGAAGAAATACTTGGATAAGAAAATGCCAAGCATGGCAGTCCAAGAATATAGGTGTCTCTCTGGGCCTAGATTACACATTGGTAAAATTATTTCCGTTGCCAAATATGAAGGTGAAACTCTTTTTCAGGAGTTTATCTGATTTATGGTCTAGTGTATACACTGATGAAATGATCTGGACACTCAAGGTTCTAAATTATTATCAGATCATTGGAGGAATTGATTTTGCTCTAAGTATTTTTACAGGTGCAAAATTGATGGATCTTGAAGAAATTCCTATCAAATCCGAGTTGGAAAAATTTATTGTGTCTTTAAAGATTCCTGATATCTTTGAAGAATTGGAAGCCTCTTTCTTACAACGATATGATGAAAATTATGCAGCCAGCGACACTTTCCCTCAATATGAAATATTTGAAGGATTTGCTGATTGGGAAATCAGAGGAGGATTATGCAGGAAAAAGCTAACGACCAGAGTATCCCAGTGCATTCAAAGGATATTGCAGTCTCTCAGAACTTTCTCATATCCTTAGGATTTTCAGAAAGAGACGATTCAGATAGGAGTATGATGGGACCATGGTAGAATCTTTAGCTAGCAATGTGATGATGTGGTCACATGTTGTAGCTAAATTATTGTACTGGAAAAAGTTGAGTAGACACCGTCCAATCTGCCCCAGAAACCCCAACGTCTACCTTTCTGGACTGCGTCAGCCTTCTGGCCCTCTGTGTCAGCAACGCTGGCCTCTCTGAAGCATTGCGCAACCTTTTGGTTGCCTTTACGTGGCCCTGCGTGAGCCCTGTCTGCTACTACGTCACTCTTTTTGGCTCTTGCGCTGATCTCCCAGCACTATCTCTGCCTCTCTGTCTCTCTGTACTCATTGCCCCTCAGCTGCAACTCTGATCACTGATTCTATCTCTCTTAGCAAACCTCGCTCTAGAGAATAGAATGACTGATCATTTGTTGTGCTCTCCAAGTGACCCTCAAGCCTCCTTTTATACTTTTCTCGTTGACATATCAACGATCGAGACTAAGTCCCTAATCGATGGCTAAGATTAGATCTGGATTGATCCATGTCTTTTGGACCATTCTAACACAATTTTATATTAATCCACATTAATATTTTAATTTCCCTGCGTTTAGACTTAGGGACTCCATAAAAAATATTAATTATTTTAATATCTCCTAAACTGTTTAGAATCTGCCCAAATCCTTTCTGGGTATTGCAGATCTCATGTGTCCTAACCTCTCCACCAAATTTCGTGGCTAGAGCACATTCGATGCTACCACAAATCAACATACAACTGGTGTTATCACAAAGTATATCACTGTAGGGTTCATCGTCCTTAAAACAAGTCAGATAGTAGTTTCCTTAACCATACTGCTTTTCGGCTTACTTCACATGCTGCAACATATTCAGCCCCAACACTACTCAAAGCAACTGTGTCTTGTTTTCTGCTCATCCATGAGACCATGGAGGATCCTAAAATGAAACATCCTCCCGTAGTGCTTCTTCCATCCTGTTCACTGCCTCCCCGGTTGGAATCTGTATAACCAATCAATTGGACATCATTCCTTCTATCATATTTTAAACAGTAGTTGATGGTTCCTCGCAGATATCTCAGAATATGCTTTGTTGCTATCCAATGATCATGCTTCGACTCCACTTGGAATTGACTGAGTACATTTACTGCAAAACATATGTCTGGTCGAGTATTCACCAAGTACATCAATAATCCAACAAGTTGTCTATACCTGGAAGGATCCACAGGGCTTGATTCAGAACTCCTTAGTCTCTTCAAGTTTGTGATCATCGCAGTGGTCATAGGTTTACAATCCATCAAATCGAACTTTTTTAGAATCTCGATCACATACTTTCCTTGACCCAAATAGATTTCATTTGGTCCTTGCCAGACTTTTAGTCCCAAATAGTAATGCATCAGCCCAAGATCCTTCATGTCAAATTCTGCTGCCAGCAGTGTTGTTAAAATCACGATAATATCGCGATATTATCGTTTTATCGTGATAATTTCCCGCTTCCGATATTATCGCGAGTAATATCCGAAATTATCGCCAGTTTTTTCATACCCGTTTTTTTGGAAAAATCGTGATTTTTTCCGTTTTTATCGCGGGCAATCTGGGCAGCGAGGTTTTATAAGGGATGCTAAATGTTCGAAATGCAATTTTTTTTGAAAGAAACAATTTTTTTTTGAGTGGGGCAACTTAATGATCAAGTCTAGGCCCTAGTATTGATATGCTATTCATGGTAATGTTAATCTTCATTTTCATCCTTTTACTTAAATTTTTAACATTACCACGAAATGACTCAGGATGTTTGAGAGTGGTTCCGGCCTCATTGGATTTCATATGGAGAAAGTAGAATTTTAGATTTCATTCAAAATCCAGCAGACTTATCAGTTTCTCAGGATTTTAGGATTGGGGGATTGATGTTTCCATTGAATTTTGTCATGTATTAGGGTATGGAACTCATATTTAATCAAGAGCACCAAACTAAGAGCTTCTGAGTATGACGCTCCCGCTCCCGTTTTCGCTCTTGATCCCCGCTTTCGCTCCCGCTCCCAAGTAACACTGTTCCTAATGATATGGGTCTGAACACCACTGTTGAGTTGGCATTGGCCAACATGGATCTCAATGATCCAGTGCTAGAACCTGTTAGATTTGATGACTTAGAGGGGTTAACCTCCATACCAACAGATGTAGAGGCGACTATGGATACAGGGGAGGAGGAAGATGCAGAGGACAGCAGTGGGACCATGATGATGGGGACAGTGATGCTGATTCTGATGCTGATTGATGCCTTGAGGCTTGTATACCTGTAGTTGTTTTATATTTTCTATTTCTATTTGCCATTGGCATTGCACCAGCACTGCCTATGTAACACATTTTAATTTGATGACTTAATGAGAAAACTACAGTTGTCAGTGTGTTTATCTTACTATCTTGTAGTTGTAAGTTGTCTTTCAGTTATGAATTATGAATCATGATTTAAAATTTTAATAGATTTATCATTTATGTGACCAGTACCACTGGCATTTATGTGAATTTTGTATGTACTATGCATGCTAATAGCTATAGATGAAGATCTAGGTTTAAAATCAATAAATTTGTATCATTGATTAAAATTTGTGTAAGAAATATGATAATATCTAATTTTAATATATAATATATATGTATATATAGACTGTATATGTATATGATATATGTATATATAGAGTATATATAATCATTTTAATAAAATAATATAAGTAATGTGTCCTGTTCCGGGGGGTCAACGTGTCTGAATCCGACACCACGAATCTCGAATCCTACGTGTCCCGAATCCCCGTGTCAGGTGACTTAGCTGCCAAGCCATCCAAGATCTCACATGCACATTGTTCCTTGGAATACTTAACCAGCAGTAGGGCCCTCCAATCCCGATCAATGCTCATAAGAGAGAAAGTCACAGGCCTCTTAGACAATGCATCTGCTACCATGTTATGTCGGCCCTTGACATACTCAATGTCAAAATAATATCCCTGTAATTTGTTGACCCATTTATGTTGTCTCTCATTCAATTCCTTCTGCTCTAGGAAGAACTAAAGACTATTGTGGTCAGTCTTAACCTTGAACCTGTTGCCCACCAAATAATATCGAAAGTTGGCTAATGCATGCATGATGACCAACATCTCGATGTCATATATAGAGTAAATTTCTCATGTTTCTCCAACTTCCACCTCTCAAATGCAATAGGATGCCCATTCTACATCAGAACTACCCCAGTCCCTCTCTAGAGGCATCACACTCTAGGACAAATGGTTGTGAAAAATCTGGTAGAGCCAACACTGGACAGCTACTCATGACCTCCTTGAGGTGCTCAAAAGCCTCCTGCTTCTCTTTTGCAACACAAAAGCCCCTTTCTTCATCAAATCTATCAAGGGTGCTGCCAACTATGAGAATCCCCTCACAAATTTCTTGTAATAGGTGCACATGCCCAGGAATCCCCTCAACTCCATCACATTCCTAGGTGTAGGCCAATCCAGAATGGCTTGAATCTTCTCCTAATGTACTCGCACCCCATCCTCTCTGATGATGTGGCCAAGGTATAACATCTCTGCTAGCCAAAACTTTCATTTCGACATCTTGCCATATAGTTGTTGCTCCTCTAGGATGCGCAGTACCCTCACATGTTGCAAATGCTCCTCCCAAGTCCTGCTATAAGATCAAAATGCAGTCAAAGAAATCCAAGACATATCTGTTGAAAAGTGTAACTAGGTTCGGTCTTCACAATGACATGTAATTATGATTTTATGTAATGAGATGTAAATAAGAAAAATTATTATATTGACTTGCTTCATGGGTTTCATGAGCAAGAGACTTTGTTTTTGAGTCAAGACTCCCATTGAGTCTTTAGGATTTATTTGTCATCTAGTCATAAAATATAAGAGTCATTGTCATGTAAATGAAGTCATGTTACACTTTGTAAAAGGTCAATATTGCCTATGTAATGTATCCTCCGAGAACTTGTCACCCAACCTCTTCAAGTCAGCCTACAAATTATAGAGAAGCTGCTAGAACAAGTCAGCCTAAAGACCCAGTGAGAAAGGTGTATAAATAGAGGAACTCGACCTCATTTGGAAGGACACAATTCAGACAAACAATTCAATCTGATTTCGGCCTAAGAGAAGAGCAAAGAAAGGTGCAGAAGGAAGTGCAAAGTAAAGGTAGTAAAAAGGGTTTTTCTCTAGGGTTACGAAAGTGACTCCTCTAGGGCAGCGAAGAAGGATCTTCTGGGGCAGCGAAAAAGGATCTTTTGGGGCAACAAAGAAGGAATCTTCTGGATCAGCGAAGGAGGCAGTATCTAGCATTCTTCTGGGCATATGAAGAAGGATTCCTTTGGGACTTGCGAAGTAGGGTTTCTTCTGGGAAGGTATCTTCTGGGGCAGCAAAAGAAGACTCTTCTAAGTAGAGATTGAGTTTCTCTCTAGAAGATCTAGAGACCAAGATTATCTAGGGAAGTTGTGAAGGTGCAGTAGAAAATATAGAGATGAATTTTCTCTAGAAGGAGTCAAGGAAAAGCAGTTCAAGATCTAGAAGAGAGGCAAAGAAAGGAAGAAGCAAATCATCAAGGTTAGTGACAAGGATCTTGGAAGGATATTAGAGTCAAGGGTCTGCGTTGAGGTCTTGGAAGTTGGTACTTATCAATTGAACATCTAGAAGAAGAATTTTGATCGGGTTTTCCTCTCAAGAGGTGAGAGGTTTTGGCCCTGGCTAGAGAAGCCTACATACTGTGTCACTTGTTTTTATTTATTTTGGTAATTGTCTTGATGAAAAGAACACATTAATAAGCTAACGAACAAAAGACTATAAGATAAGAAGTAAAAGTGTATCACAAGCAATTATCAAGCACAGAAATTGTTAACTTTGAAATGCCCTAGATTTCTCAACATGGAATCAGAGCTTATGTAATGAAGACAAGAAGGGGCAGACGAAGCAAGTTGACACACAAGAATCAATCTTCAAAGAAGGCACCAAAGCAAGTCGAAGGTTATCAACAAGATCAAGATCTACATCATAGAAACCCTAGATCGAAGAAGGAAGAAGTAAAGATCGAAGCCCTAGAAGCACTTCGGATATCATCACATCATCAAAGCAGTGAAAGCTCTTCAATTCAAGAAGGATCGTAAATCAAGCTCTCTCATCAATCACTCGAGAAGAAGGCCCTCTATCAACATCGAGATTAAGGAGGAAGCAAGCAACAATATTTCAAGTAAGTCTATGACTATATCTGATAATATCAAAATGTCTTTTTGCAAGGAAAGCAATAAATTGGCTGAGGCTATAAAATTCCTTGGACAGAAGAAAAGAACTGACCTAAATCTTATTGAGAATGAGGTCATGGATCACATTAAGGGATCAATAACCCAACCTCCAAAAGAAGATACTCAAGCCCATGCTATATACATGAATGGAGAAGTGAGAGCCCAAAGGATTCTTATAGAATCTATAAAAGACTTTCTAATCCCATATGTATCAAAAATGGAGACTACAAAAGCTATATATGCGAAAATTTGGATGCCCAAATTTCTACTGCAGCAACTGATTATGTTTCTCCTATTTGTTAATTTCTGAACAAAATTATTTATTGTTTCCTACAGCAAACACCGAAACTAATACATTGCATCCTTCACCACTTAAATAATATGTGGAAACAAGAAAATGAGCAAGAAATAAAATAGAGCACAATGACATTGTTATATTTGGACAAATGTCCCCAAAAAAACCCAATGCAGGAAAACCAGTGCAACAAATGAGGGTTTTATTATTAAGCAGTAGTAATTTTTAAATACAATCTCTGGATGCCTTCCCGACAATCTAGTTACACAGAATATCGCTAACAGAGAGATTTGTGAGATTACCTCACACTATCACTAGAAGACTTGGCTAATCCAACCCTTAAATGAACAGCCCCTGGCTGCCTCTACACTGCCTCTGTGCAATGTCTACATCAGCTCAACATCACATTGTCTAGGAATTGTGTCACTCTTCTAGGTTGATCGATCTACCTCTGAGATTCTTACTTCTACTCTCCTGGTCTCACACCCCGGCTTCCAGCAACAAAAATCAAACCCTCCAGCAAATTTCGAACTCCCTCAAGGCTTTTGTGCTGCCTCTGCGTCAGCCTACGCTACCTCTGTGTGGCTCTGTGTCAGCGTCTCTGGATCTACGCTACCTTTACTGGATCTCTCTCTCTCTTCTCTGTTGAGTATTCTCTAAATCGGAAAGGTTTCTCTTCGGATACTATCCCTGCCCTTCTCTAGAAAAAATCACTATCTAATCTCTCTGACAGATACTCCACTTCAGAAAATCAAACTTATGATCTTCTCATTATGTGTTCTCCAATTGCCCCTCAAGCCTCTCGTTATATCTTTCTGTCGGACAACCAACAACCCAAATTAACTTCTAATCAATGGCTTAGATCATTTTGGCTTGATCCTCGCCTTCTTCTAGAAATTACACCCACATTTTAGATTAATACCCATTAATTATTTTAATTTCTTAAGTTAGACTTAGGGTCCCATTAAAAATAATTAATTATTTTAATAAAACTGCCTTTGGGTGTAATTTCCTAAAACGGTTTCTAGGTATTGGAGAATGCGTGTGTCTAAGCCTCCCTGCAAATTTTGAGACTTAGAGCACATCTGATGCTACCAAAAATCAACACTCCCTCTTAGCAAGGAATGTGCTCTAGCAATGCAACCTGTTGAAGCATCACTCTGACTCTGTAACATCTCCTTCTGCGTTGTTGATGTTTGACATCCTGTCAGTTAGTGTCAGTCAGTTCAGCCTGTCACCAGTGATCAAATATGCTCTTACAAGGTGTTGTTAGGGTGTCAAGTCAAGTTTTGTCATTTCAGTGAGTCTTCAAATAAAAATTTGGTCACTGGTTATCGTATCTAGGTCACTGCTGCTCCCTTCACTTAGTCATGGTCTTCATCACTCATCATGTTCATTGTCTTCTTCGAGGTATCATATCTTCATTTAAATGTCTTGGGTCATGAAATGGTTAAATTCCTCATTTTAGGTCATGGTCTAGGGTTTCACTTCATGTGTCATCACGATACCATATGTTGCCAAAAGTATGTCCATCATGTGATTAAGTGGGTAACGGGAGTTAGTAGCTTAGCGAAAGAAAAATAAAGGTAAAGGTAATATTTAATTTTAAATAAGACAACATTGCAGTACACTACCTCGCCTCATCATTTCTCATAGGGACGTGTTTGCTTCAAAATATGTTTCTGACAAAATGGAGAATAAGTTTACAAAAGTGAAAGGTGTTTTTGTCCATTATAGTCCAAGGAACAAAAACCTCCTTCATTTTATGCACAGGTGTTAGGATTTGAAAGAAATTCCCAAAATACACTTGCTACGGGAGAGCTAATGCACTTCTGGACAGCTTGACTTCAAGACAGTTTTTCAGGGGTTTGGAGCAATGTTGGCAGTTCTTAAGGACTCTATTGTGTAGCAGACATCCTAAGCTTTCCAATGTTACCTTCATATTATGATTTGGATTAGTGAAAGGCATCCAAAAGTGTTCTGCAAGTTGGAGCTTCTCTTTTGTTGGAGAAACACTAAGTTTTTGGAGTGACCTTGGGAAAATCAATTTTTCTCCCTCATGGAGTGTCCAAATTACAAGCTTGAGGTGTCCATCTTATAGAATACTTCAACATATTTCCAACGAGCTAACAAGCTCTCAATTTGGAGTAGTTTAACGCCTCCAAAAGTGGTTTGGAAGATGGTGTTGCGCTTCAAAACTCTCCCAAATCTCAATTTTTCACTTGCAAGCTTGATTTTATTGACATCTAAGCCAAGGGACAAGTAATTACACCATCATTATCCCCCTTTTGCTTTTCCAAATTTTATCTCATGTCAATGATTCTTCAAGTTAGGGTTTGTAGATAAATTTGCATGGGAAATGATAGGGTGAAAATGGCCATCTTTAGTTTTTGGTTTCTAAAACATGTAAAACGGTTTCCTACACCTGCATACATGTTTAATAAACCATTTTAACCATTCAATTCACCTCAAAACAAAGTTTTACCTCTCAAAAAGTAAAACCCTAGCTCATTCCTAGAGGTTTTTAGGCATTTTTCATTACAAGCCCGGTTTTTCCTCCTTGCAAGCAGATCACTCTTCCACTGTTTCTTCACTCATTTTCATCATCTTCCAAAGTTCATATCCACCTTTTTCAAACCTCCTCTATCATTTTGTCGAAATCCACCTTCACATCACTTCAAGTTCATTTCCATTCATACTTCAGTTTATTTTTCATTCAAATGGAGGTGGGGTACTCTAGCAAATCAATGGAGAAGACTCATCTATCCAAACCTGAGGTGACTAAAGTATATAAGAAGGGCCAGAGGCTTGTGTTTTCTTCTCACTGAGAGAAAGGGGCCAAGCCTTCTTCATCAACAACGCAGGGACCGACAGCAAAAGAGAAAGACACAGTTGAGCATGAGTTTGAACTGGTTGATTCAGAGGCTGAGGATCAGACTTCAAACATGTGACAGACAAACATGGATAAGGACTATCAAATCAAGGAGCTAGCAATCAATTTGGAAAGAGCAAAATATGTCATATCATTCGTTGAACAAGAAGACAGTCAACTCAAAGCAAAGGAGTTGATCCTAGAAAAGGAAAAAGCTAAGTTATTGCAGCAAGTCAGCAAAGGTAAGGAGATCATGACATCAAGCGAGCCTGAAGCATCAGAGGTGAGAGGAAAAAGAAAAAGACCAAGAACAAGAGGCCTCAAGAAATCTTTGCAAGAGGAACAAGAACAAATTCTGCTTAATGAGGATCGTGACCTAGAAGATAGGATCGCCCTAGAGGTTCATCAAGATAAAGAATATTGGTTTAATACGGTGAATGAACACTTGGAGAAGCTCCTTGAGAAGGCAAACAGAGACAATCAATTTCTCAGACACATAGACACATGGCGCATCACTATCAAGCTCAAAACATGATCGCCAATGTCAAAGTGAAACAACTTGAAAATAAGCTCAAGGAGACCAAAAAACATCAAAAGGATGAGGGAAACTTGGAGATGCTTGCTGAAGCATCCATGAAGCTATAGCAAACCTATTTTTACACCTTGTTGACCACTACGTGTCAACTTCCCATAGCAAGTACACCCCCTTTTCTTCGCAAAAGGGATAGCGCTTGATTGACATGTCCGTGCCATTCAACAGTCATCGTCGACTTGATCATATTATGTTGTAAACCCAGTCTGCATGTGTGAATTGTAAATAATCTTAGCAGATATGAATCATGTATGTAAATTGCCTAGGTGGACCTAATTTTCTAGTGATAATCTACATTTCAGAAGGTTTTTTGTCTCACCGATCCATGATCGGCAAAGTTTTCCTTCAGGCTAACCCCAAAGCCGGAATTAATTTTGTCATTAGAATCTTAGGAGAATCCTAGTGTCTTGATCTGCTAGATTATGTTTGGTCGCAAAACTGGGTGGTCTATGAGGGTCTATTACAAATGGGTTTTCCCCCTTAAGATGTAAAATTGTAAAGGTCATGATGTAAAGTGTCTTGAGGGTTAGAAAATGTTTTAATCCCCTCAAAAGTCCTAAGTCCTAAGTCCTAGGTAATTTTTCCAAAGGCTAAGTTCGAGGATCCATTTAAAAATATATATATATATATATATATATATATAATATATATATTATATATATATATATTTTTGAAAAAATAATAAATAATAAAAAGTAGAATAAAAACTTAAAAAATAATAAAATAATAATTTTTGAGTAAATAAATGCAGAATTTCAATTTTTTAATGCATTAAAAATTCGACGGATGAGATTAAGAGATATCTTAGATCCTCATTGACGGTCGAGATCATTTTGACATGGATCACTCGAACTAGCCGTTGGGAATTTTTCCTTTAAATAGGGTGCTAGGGGTCATTTGAGATCATTCGATCTGTGAGTCTTGTGCTCAAGAAAGCTCTCTTGTAAACTTTTTCTGGTGCTAATAAAGAAAGACTTTGGGGTTGAATTCTTGCTGGTGTTACTCTCCTGAAGTGCTGTGAGCTGTTTTATTTTCTGCATATTTTTATTTTTCAGCCATTAGTAATAGCTTGATGTAGAGTATTGTTGAACACAGGTATCTTGTTCACTTGCTAGGGTTTGAATGGTAATTAAATTTCTGAAATAATGGCAGGTATCTCCATTGTATCTGGAATCTAGTATTGTTTTTTCCCTCTTTTATTGATCGTTGAAGTGAGCTGTGCAGGAAACCCTTATTGAGAAGATCAGTGGGCGTTTGGGGAAGTTCTCGGCTGAACCAGCGAACTCCCGCAAGCATTCTCTTGCAGAGCCCAGCCATTTTTGATCCTGGGTTTATCATTTAAGTTTGTTTTCTGAATTGCATGAGAGATTTCTGAAGTATTTCATAGTAAATCTGGATTTTTTTTAAATATTACCGTTGATTATTGACAAATCTGGCTGCTTAAGAGTCAAAAAGCTGTAAATGTTGTAATTATTTCGCCGATTTAGGGTTTCAGTTTTGTTTTTTGCACATATTATTTCTGGGTTTTCTGTTTTTGCCATTGCAGGTTGCAGGCACAGGCTTTGAGAAATTTTCAGGGTTTCCATCAGGCAATGTGAAGGAGCTCAGAGCTCGCATTCCTCACAATCAGTTTTTACAGGGTCACAGTTTTGTTATCCAAGGGTTTTTAATTCAATCACCTTCAGATCCAGAAATTTTTGTGGGATTTTCTGAGTTCCTGGGTTTTCATTTCAGTGTTTGAGAAGTTTTAAATGTTTTAAGGCAAGCTGTGTTCATTTACACAGTTTCTCCCTCACGTCCAAGCCTGCGTGCTGTCCAATTTGCTCTGTCCAGCCACCCCTTTGGCATCCTCAGCTTCATCACATTCATCATCTACAGCTTCACCAAAACCTGCAAAAGTTTTTGCAGCTCCTCTCTCTTCCACGCATCCTTTTTTTTATCGATATCCCCTCACGCCGCCTTGTCCAGTTTTATTCTTCTGTGTAACTATGTCCATTTCTTTGTCTTCGCCAGCCTATCCAAATCTCAACATTGATTCCTCTTCCGCCGTCACTCTTTCCCCCTTCCGTAGGCATAACAGTAGATTTGTGGCTCCGCTACCCTTGCAGTCTTTATCGCTATCCACGCAGCCCCCATTGACCCTCAGTTTCCCCTCAGCCGCTGAGCGAGCCAGAAACGCTTCCATCGAGCAAGTTTTCTCTCTTTCCACACACCTGCAAATCACACACTGCAGTTCTCTTCACTCTCCGCCTAACCTGCAGACAAAATCGCTACTCGTACGCTCTTCCTCCTCACGTCGACTCCCCTCCTCGGCTTCTTCAAAACTGACATGCTTCACATGCTCCGCTTTCTGTCGTCGAGTATCCAGACCT
Source organism: Pinus taeda (assembly GCA_000404065.3). Lineage (NCBI taxonomy): Eukaryota > Viridiplantae > Streptophyta > Pinopsida > Pinales > Pinaceae > Pinus > Pinus taeda. The sequence continues at coordinate 123,233 of APFE031684451.1, forward strand.
GCACATACACACCCATGGCTCATTTGATATATACGTAAGGTTAAGCGTGGGTGATTTATTTTTGTTCCTGCGATATATGGGCATACGTGGTCTTAGTTTAGTCTTAGGTTAGATAACTCTTTTATTTAGTTTATTTTAGAATTTTATTTAAGTTTTGTTTAGTTTTAGGTTTATTTCATTTAGTTTAGGTTTGATATAATAAAAAAAAAAGTTTAGTTTGTTTGATTTTCATTTTGTTTATTTAGGTTAATGTATATTTAATTTAGGACTTTATATGAAAAAATAAAAATAAAAATATTCATAAAGACATAAAAGATTAAAAAGGGGATAGTTTATTTTTAGGATTTATTTAGATTTAGTTTAGGATTTAATTTTTTTTTAAAGGTTTGATTTTAAACAATAATCAAAAAATCAATAAAAAATAAAATGTTAAGAGTAGATTTTTTTTTTTTTTTTTTTTAGAATTAGATTTTTTGTACATATTTATTTAATTTAGTTTAATAATTGTAAGTTTTATTTACTTTGGTTTTTACTTAAGATAGTTTTGTTTTATAGAAATAAAAAATTTCATAAAGATAAAAAGGTTTCTTTAGCTTAGTTTAGTTTAGAAATAAATTTGAGTTTCATTTTTAGAGGTTAGTTTTGTTTTACTTTATAAAAATATTTATAAAATAATAATAATAATAATAATAAATAAATAAAAAGCATTAAAAAGTAATTTTTTAGACCTTTTATTTTGTCCTATACTTTGGAATTTTCTTTAGATTTAAAGTTTCATCTTTAGTTAGCTTAGTCTTATTTTATTTGAAAATACAAAAAAAATTGGAAATATTTTGCCAGATTCAGTGTTGCCTCAAGGATTTGCCATGTTTGAGAAATATCTTTTCTACTGAGGCTAAATTTATGATGTGGGATTAATTTATCATTTTGATGTGGTTAAATATGCTTGAATGATCATTTAAAGATTAGCAATATGAATGTGATCTCTGGTTAACATTTGAAATTACGTGGTTGTTTAAAGCATTTATTTTTCGAAATTTTAATTGCTGGAATATCGTTATTGAGTTTTAATCGCTGGATCACTATTAAAGCATTGTGTGTTTATCGAATATCTTGCATTGCTTGAGTTATCTGATGGTAAATGATTGTTAATGAGTTCATCTTTCCGCAGCAGTTTATAGATAATCATTCAGCCATTAACTCTATAAGGCACTAGTCTATTAACTTAATAAAATCAAATAAGTGCTTGTTTTCTCGTGTCTCCCAACCCCACTTGTCCACAGTTGGTCTTCATCATCCCTTAGGGTCTACCCCCCTTACCCGCAGGAGACAGGCTTAAACAGAGAGATCGGGGATCAGGGTGACAGCCCCCGGTTTGAGAGTTGTCGTGACAATCTGTGCGACAACACACCTTCCCTCCAATTTTGAGCAAATTCTGAGCATTTTGAGTTTTATGACAAATTTTGGTCTAAATTCAGAAATTCAGCTACTTTTTCCTCAGGCCTCCATTTGAGGAAAGGTCTACATTTTTGGAAAGGTCTTGACATCCTCTAAAAACCCATTTGCCCAGATTTTGCAAAGGTGGCTTAGTTTTGGAGAAAAATGCAAAAAGTGGCAAAAAACTAGCATTCTGGACAACTTTTTGACAGGCGCTGCACTTCTGGCGTGACCTTGGGAGAATGGATTTTTGAAGGTCTTCCCATGCTCCAAATTCAGAAATTCAAACTGTTCTGGAGACTAGACTTGAAGGGCTAGTTGATCATTCTCTCAATTTTTCATTTTGACCCTTGGAAGGCACCTCAAAATCAGCTCAAAGTCGTCATTGCGCTTCTACACTATCTGTGTTTTTATTTGCAAAATCTCACTATGTAAAATTTCTAGTTTCTAGTCTAACTTGGTCAAAGTCAAGATTCTCTATGTAATGGCACAAGTTACGAGGCTAGGTGATGTAGGCATGAATAAATGTATATCATAGGTTTTTTATGTTTATTAGGCCTCATAAAAGAAGCAAACTCCTAAACAAACTCTTCATGAGGTGTTTGAGTTGCACCTTCTCACTCTCACCTGTTGGTTGAGAAAATCTTGGAGTCAGTTCCTCCACCAAGGAATTCGACTCCTGAGGGTGGACAAGTAGTCTATGAGAGTCTATAAGTAGCATTTCACTTCAGGAAAAGAGGGTTGAACTTTTTGTGAAGGAGGCTTGCATTGTAATCATCTTTCAACTAATACAGATACAGGTTGCAACTATTTTCAAGGAACTCCATCCCAGTGAGTTCATGGTGCTTGTACTTCATTCTTTTTGTTTTCTCATGGTCTAAACATATTTATCTACATTATATCTCTTCTTTCTATGAATACCTTGTGATAAAATACTCAAAATTCTTGTTTTTCAAGCTTTATTATCTGGTTTTCATAGTTATGTGTTTTGTCTTCCTAAGCTAATGAAATCATGTTTATTAATGTTCATTAGTTTCTTCCACACTATATCCTCTATACTATACTGACAAATACCCAAATTACACCATGGCTTTTGATATCTAGCTCCTTCTTATGTTTGCTCCTACATTCCCACAGCCTAGACCTACTTGTGGCTCCAAATCCTAAGTTTAGCAAATTTTTATAAACCAAATTTTCACAAACAAACAACCAAATACTCATATCTAGTATAAAATCCATTTAATTTAAAGTCATATCACTGATAAGAGACTTAGAGAGATCCCTCTCATGCTCAGTAGGGCTAGCTATTGAGCTGAAGTGGTTTGAGGTTACCCCTGTCGATTTCCTTTTCAGCCTAGGAGATTGTAAGGACTAACACTGTCCACCAACTACTGCGCAAATGTTTCATTTGTACTGCTGCTGAACCTGCCACTGCCAACACTGTATCTGTATTGCAACTCCCTCTCAAATTCTGCATCTGTGATGCTGCTGGCCCTGCCACTGCCAACACTGCATTTTTATGACAGCCTTCTCTAGCTACTGCTACTACTGCATCAACAACGAAAAAACATCCCAAATTACTGAACTGGTGTTCAATATGATTCATCTTGTTGCTGGAGTTTTGACTGTTACTAGTCTCTACGCTGACACTCTGAAGCCTTTGTGTTGCTGCTGACCTCTGCTCTATGCCATCTGCACTGCTGCCAACTCTGCTTTGCATTGCTCAGTCTCTGGCACTACTAACCAGTACAACTGTCACTCCGACACTCCTTTGCAACAACTAACATTGGTCCATCCTGCTACATGTGATCTGGGCTCCCATAGCAAGGAAGGGCTCCCATAGCAAGGAATTGATCCGAGAGGTGGGCTCCTCAAGGATCCTACCCATCTGCAGTTCTTTCGAACTATAGTGCTAAATCACCCCACCTCCCTCCTGGAGATGCCTGGGCTATCATGGTGAACTCCTCCTCTTCGATCTTTGTAGCTGCAACCTTCGGATCATGCTTCTCATCTTTGTCCTTCTTCTTGAGAGGACACTATGTTGCATAGTGACCGAATTCACCACACCTGAAGCATTTGATCTTTGAAACATCTTTCTTCTTCTTCTGTTGCTCCTGCTTCCCCTTGGATGCGAGGGATGCATTCTATTCCTCCTCCTTGGGCTTCGACCCACTGTTGTTGCTTCCGTCAGGTTTACACTTGACCAAGTCCCTCCTCAACTTCTCTTGCATAGGAGTTGTCCACATTTCATCCCAGTTTGGCAAAGTTACCCTGCCTAAAATGCTCTGGACAAAGACTTGCCACTCCTCAGATACTGAATTTAGGGCCAGTCTTACCATCTCGGAACCTTGAGGGGTTGACCTGATAGCTGCCAGCTCATCTCGAGTCTCCTTAAGCTTAGTGAGGAACGGATCAATGTGTTCCCCCTTCTGTATCTGCGTGGATCTCATTTTCTGCTCTAAGTAAATCATCTGTTGCTCAGAAGATCCTTGATACAACGTCTACAATGCATCCCACATCTCCTTGGCAGTGTTTCTGCCAGCGATGTGACAAACTATATGATCCTTCACTCCGTCGAGGATCATTCTTTTTGTCTTCGCCATTTCTCCCTTGTACTTCTTGAGCGGATCTATATCCGCAGGCTAGCTACCACACTGTCAATGTAGACTTTAAGAAAATGCTCATCTAGGAGGCATGACATTCTTTCCTTCCAGATCACATAGTTGGATGCCCCATCCAACCTATCCTGATCTCTCATTCCACTAGTTACCATCTCCGCCAAACGAAATGTCGAATGACCTCCTCTCTCCTATTGTTGCTCAACAAATGAGAATTCGAATTGCGTGGCTAGGAATTCTCTGAAGAAGAAATTCCCTCAGTGTCTCTCTTCTTCCTTCTAACATCTTTTCTGCCCAGCAACTGCCTGCAGAAAAACTGCATCCCACCAAAAAACTACATCTTTGTTGAAGCTAATGCTGCGCTGCTCCCTTTGCTGCTGACAAATTTCGATCTGGAAATCCTACCTCTCTATCGACTCACTCAGACAGAGATTTTCCACGAAAATCTTGCCCTCCTATCCTGAACTGCGCAAATCCTCTGGGGATTCGAATTGCGTCCACTACAGGAATTTCAAACTCACTTTCTCCTACAGCACTAGGCTCTTTCGACACTGCTCTCTTATTTCACCTGTAACTCTGATACCATGTGAAAATTTGGATGCCCAAATTTCTACTGCAGCAGCTGATGACGTTTCTCCTATTTGTTAATTTCTAAACAATATTATTTACTATTTCCTACAACAAACATCAAAATACGATGCAGCCTTCACCATTTAAATAATATGCTGAAACAAGAAATTGAGCAAGAAAGAAAATACAACACAGTGACACCGTTATTTTTGGACAAATGACCCCGGAAAAACCCAATGCGGGAAAACCAGTGCAGCAGCTGAAGGTTTATTATTAAGTAGTAGTAATTTATGAATACAATCTCTAGATGCCTTCCCAACAATCCAGTTACAGAGAATATCACTGACCAAGAGATTTGTGAGATTACCTCACACTATCACTAGAAGTCCTGGCTAATCCAGCCCTTGAATGAATAGCCCTTGGTTGCCTCTGTGTTGCCTCTGCGCAGTGTCTGCGTCAGCCCAACGTCACACTATCTAGGAACTGTGTCACTCTTCTCGTTGATCGATTTGCCTCTGAGATTCTAACTTCTGCTCTTCCGGTCTCACACCCTGGCTTCCAGCTATAGAAATTGAACCCTCCAGCAAATTTTAGATTCCCTCAAGGCTTCTTCGCTGCCTCTGTGTGGCTCTACGTCAGCCTCTTTGGCTCTACATTGCCTCTACTAGATCTCTCTTTCCCTTCTCTACTGAGTATTCTCTAACCGAGAAAGATTTCCCTTCAAATATTATCCCTGCCCCTCTATGCAAAAGGTCACTATCGAAAATCTCTCTAACAGCTGCTCTACTTTAGAAAATCGAACTTCTGATCTTCTCACTACATGTTCTCCAAGTGCCCCTCAAGCCTCTTATATCTTTTTGTTGCACAACCAATGACCTAGATTAACTTCTAATTAATGGCTTAGATCATTTTGGCTTGATCCTCGTCTTCTTCTAGAAGTTACACCCACAGTTTAGATTAATACCCATTAAATATTTTAATTTCCTAAGTTAGACATAGGGTCCCATTAAAAAATAATTAATTATTTTAATAAAGCTATCTCTGGTGAAATTTCCTAAAATGATTTCTGGATATTGGAGAATGCATGTGTTTAAGTCTCTCTGCAAATTTTTAGGCTTGGAGCGCATCCAATGCTACCAAAAATCAACAATATATGATAAACTAGTAGAGTTTTTTTTAGTAAGTACTACAAGAGAAGTAATCTCCTTAAGGCAAGAACTCTACAAACTAAAGATATCCAAGGAAGATGGAATAGCCTCATACTTCATGAGGATATCGGAAATTCGAGATCAACTACAAGAACTAGCAAAAGTTATGTCTGATAAAGAGATGACCACAGTGGTACTAAATGCACTACCGGAAGAATGGAGTAACTTCACTTCAAGCTTATATGGGAAGAAAGAGACTACTGCATTTCAAGATCTATGGTCACTCTGCAAAATCAAAGAAACCAAACTAAAAGCAAAAATTAATGTCAGACCAAGTGAGCAGAATTAAGCATATGCTGCAATGACAAGAAGAAAGGGAAAATTTGGAAAGTTTGATCCTCCAAAGAAGAGGAAGAACATGGATAAGATAAGATGCTATGAATATCATAAACTTGGGCACTATAGAAGCGATTGTCCTAATCGTGCTAAGGACAAGAGGAATAGAGAAGAAGCACACATTACTGAAGAAGTGAAAGAACCCGAGTAAAAGAAGCCTAAGGATGAAGAAGTAAAAGATCTCTACTATGACTGAGATAATCTTCTTCTCAAGAAGGTACCTTTCACCTGTAAAATATGGATAGGGAACAGTTTAAGTAAGATAGGGTGCATTATATTACAAAATAGCATGATAGAAGCATTAGAAGTAAGACCTCATGTGTAATATTCCTAATTAGCCATGGCTAATTGGAATATTCGATTTTGCTCAATTTTTGCCTTCTATAGTTATTTGTAAATAAAAAGGTGAGGAAAAAGGGACATAACTCACTTTTAGAATAAAAGTCACTTCCTAGTAGCACAACGTTGTGACTTAAAGGGGAGCCAAGGACCATGCAAAAATGGGGCCCACGCAGACACTTATAGGGACTGTGCAAATGGGAAAAGGAACATGTGGCAAAAGGAGATTACGTTGGAGGAGGTGAGCCTTGGGATTGAGAAAGGCCAATGTTATAAAGGAGAGAGGAGCCTCCTCATTTTGGCATTCAGTTATGAGCATTTGAGCTAGTCACTTCGACTTGGAGCACGCTAGATGTTTAGCTATTTGCAGAACTGTTTAGTGCACTAAGTGTCTCCGTTTGGAGATCTCACCCTTAGCCCCCGGGGACTCGAGTGCCTACTCGGGCAAGGTAGTTTCAGCAGTCTTTTGCAGTAGTTTTGATCTTTGGCATTGATGTGGAGCTGAACATTGGAGGTCAGCGCAGTCTTGAGAGAGAGGGACGCAGTTCTTCTGGGGGCAGTTCCGGGTTGGGGATTTGTGGAGGAGTTGAGCTGGGAGATTGAGCAAGAGATCAGCTCTTGCATATTGGAGGAGTTTGGCAGAGTTTCAGGCAGTATTTTGGAGGATTCCACTCAGCGGCAGCGCAGAGCCTTGAGGGATTACGTGATTTCCCAAGGGGGCGATTTTCGAGGGTCAGCCATTTTTGAAAAGCTTTCTGAGTTTTTCTGGGTTTTCTAAGTAGAGGTTGATTCCAGAGTTTCAGCATTTTCTGAGGAGAGGAACAGCCCCAAATCCTCATTTGATTTCCAGCGGTAGCAGTAGCACAACAGTTTCTCAGCAGCATCCACGCAGTTCAGAGAGAGGCCATTCCTTTGTTATTCTGAGTGTATTTCTTCACTTGCCTGGTGCAAGTCGAGGTGCCACCTTTCTGATCACCTCTTGTACTCATTCCATTACTTAGTATAATAAAATGGCTTAGCATTTCTCTCTGCATTTCTCAAGTTTCTACTTATATTTCATGTTTACATTATTACATGTTGCACCACTGTTATTTTTATCATTTTGAGCTTCCCAATTATTATATCATTTGTGTGTATTTGGTTGGAGTTTACTGGGGTTTTGGGGAATATCTCTGAAACGGGATATTACAGTGGTATCAGAGCATAGATCTGGCTCAGCCTGTGGAGCTAGCAATCTATGACACTGAGGGAAAAACCCTACATCTGTTACAGAGGTAAGAGATACAAAGACACTGGGCGTAGGTTGGAGAACACCTACGAAGAGGGAGACTGTGTTCCGGTGGTGGACGCAGAACAGGAGGAGCCTGTGGTGGATGCAGAACAGAAGGAGCCTAGGGTGGATGCAGAGCAGGAGGATTCGATGGCAGATGAGGACTGGAAGAGATTTGCAGACATGCTCCTCAAATTAGTGCAAGATCTGTCGAGGCAGATCGAGGTGATGGGGCAGAGATTCACAGCAGTGGAGGCTAGACAACATGAGAACCCACGGGTTTTCCACGTTGGTGAGGGATCAGGAACATCCCACCATTTTCCAGAGCAGGGTGCTACTCAGCATGATATTACTCCATAGATGGCCTCACATGCCCCTACACGCTTTACCATGCCCACTTTCCTAGGAGCAAACACGGGGGCCGGAGCCCAGCAGGAGGCAAAGCCCAGTCATATGGGCGATTATTTTGCAGAGTGCCAGGCCTATGGGCAGGAGTTTAGGGATGCTCTCTCATTCAGAGACTTTGTTCAGCTCCAGCGGGATAGTAAACCCCGCAGCCATCACAAAGGACATCAGCATTATCACGATGGAGACACCCACCGCACAGCTAGTAGGTTCCACTTGCCTACGTTTGATGGTTCATCAAATAGTTCAGCAAGGTCTTGGGTGGAGAAGTTGGACGTCTATTTCCAGCTTAACCAGATGTCGAAGGCAGAGGCCATCAAGGTGGCGACATTACATTTGGATGGTGAGGCCCAGGATTGGTGGTTCCATGGCATGGTTACACTAGGACACTCCTTAGTGACGACATATGCCGAGTTCACCAGGAGGTTGATGGAGAGGTTTGACCAGAGGGATCTGGAACAACACTTTGTTGAGCTGACAAGGCTCAAACAGACGGGGAGCCCGGAGACCTACATTGCAGACTTCTTGAGGATTTCAGTGATGGTACCAGATCTATCCACGGCACGGAGGATCTACATGTTTGTTGAGGGGTTAGCAGAGCCACTTCGGGGTCTAGTCAGATCCACACTCCAGGATGCTATCAGCAAGACCTGGGACTTACAGGATGCCTTACCAAGGACCCCGACACCTTACCCCCAGAGACTGGCTTTCCAACCTAAGGGGAAGGACGTGAGGATTCCGCCTCCAAAGGGGAATCCAGGACGAGCACAGATTGATGGCGATGCTAAGAGGGAGTTGAAGAAGAAGCGGTTGTGCTTTACCTACCAAGAGCTGTGGGCACTAGGACATAGATGTGCTGCTGGCAAAGCTCATTTTATTGAGGTCTTCTCTGAGAGCAGCAGGGAGGAGGATGAGGAGGATGACGTGGAGGCAGGAGATAGTCTTGTTATGTAGGGTCCCTTGCTGCCTCCACTAGCAGCAGCAGGTGGTGCAACTTTTGCACCTACCGGGGGAGCCTTTGCAGCATTGCGAGTTCCCAATTATTTGACGTTGCATGTACGGGGGATAGTACGTGGCCAGCGAGTATCATTTTTCGTTGATAGTGGGACCACCCACAACTTCATCGATGCACAGATGCTTGAACGGAGAGGTATACAGACAGAGAGCTTCGATGGATTCTTAGTTTTGGTCCCAGGCGATCAGACCATGGTGTGTGCTCATTATGTTCCAGAGTCATCAGTAACAATGGGCACCTACACACTGACTGACCACTTCTTCGTGGTCAATATTCCGGACACCAACATAGTACTGGTTGTTCAGTGGCTTATCACTCTAGGGAAGGTCACTACAGATTGGAAGGCCCTAGAGATGGAGTGGGATGATGAGACGACAGGGAGGCATGAGAAGATACGAGGACAACACACATATCCGCCTCAGACTGTTTCGACTCATCGGATGGAGGCAGTCTTTCGGAAGGGACACATAGAGTGGGCAGTGGAGTTGCGTGCATCATAGATAAGGACTACAGGGCAGACAGTGCACCCGGGGATACAGTGCATCCTTGACCAGTATGCCACAGTATTTAGGGAGATTCCACCGGGATAGCCACCGGACCCGGGGTTTGAGCACACCATTGAGCTTGAGCAGGGCATACAGGCAGTGATTACTACCCCCTATAGGCATCCCAAGGCCTATCGGGATGAGATTGGGCGGGCCATTCAGGAGTTGCTGACTCTTGGGCACATTCGGTTGAGCACGAGTCCTTTTGCTTCTTCCGTGGTGTTGATGAAGAAGAAGGACGGCACATTGAGGATGTGCATTGACTACAGGGCCTTGAACAAGAAGACACTGAAGAACAGGTACGCCATACCCAGGATCAATGAGTTGATGGATGAGTTGAGAGGAGCACAGTTCTTCTTGAAGATTGATTTGAGATCTGGGTACCATCAGATTCGCATGAGGGAACAGGACATTCCCAAGACCGCCTTCAGGTGTCACTATGGGCACTTTGAGTTTTTGGTGATGCCCTTTGGGCTAACCAACACCCCAGCTACATTCCAATCTTGCATGAATCACATCTTCCGCAGTCACTTAAGGAAGTTTGTGTTGGTGTTCTTTGATGATATCCTCATTTACAACAGGACTTGGGAGGAGCATCTCCAGCACATTGAGATAGTATTGCGCATCTTGGAGGAGCAGTAGTTCTATGCAAAGCTCTCCAAGTGTGAGTTTGGGTTGACGGAGATGTTATTCTTAGGATAGATCAGAGGGGTGGACAAAGTGAGGGTCCACGAGGAGAAGATCAGGGCCATCAAAGATTGGCCAGAGTCGAGAAACGTGACAGAACTTCGAGGATTCATTGGCATTTGCACTTACTACCAGAAGTTCGTCAAAGGTTTCTCACAGCTTGCTGCACCCCTAACAGATTTGATGAGGAAGGGGGCATTCAGTTGGTCAGATATAGCGCAGCGAGCCTTTGACAGGCTCAAGGAGGTTATGAGTAGTTGCCTACTGCTTGCATTGCTGGATTTTACGCAACCATTTGTTTTGGAGTGTGATGCATCGGGAGAGGGGATCGGCGCAGTATTGATGCAGGGAGGTCACCCTATAGCCTTTGAGAGCCGGAAGCTTCTTCCGCATGAGAGATTGTATTCTATATACGACAAGGAGATGCTGGCCATCATGCATGCATTGGCCAAGTACTGGCAGTATTTGGTGGGTAATAGGTTCAGGGTGAGGACTGATCACAACAGCCTCAAGTTCTTTTTGGTGCAGAAGCAACTACAAGAGTGGCAGCAGAAGTGGATCAGTAAGATCCAAGCATATGACTTTGACATTGAGTATGTCAAGGGTAAGAACAACGTGGTAGCAGATGCCCTTTCAAGTAGACTGGCCACGTTGTCTCTTATGAACTTGGACACAGACTGGAGGGTTCGACTCCTAGTCGAGTACTCCAAGGATAGATTTGCTCGTGAGGTTCTGGATGGGCAGGTGGTAGACGACAGGTACAGGGTGGTCGATGAGATCATCTACTACAGGAACCGGATCTTCTTAACTGAGGGATCTCAGCTCAAGAAGAAGATGCTTCAGGTGTCACATGATTCACCATTGGCAAGTCATCAGGGGTTTAACAAAACCTACAGGGCCATTAGGGAGAGGTTCTCATGGAAGGGCCTCAAGGAGGACGTACTCCAACATGTCCGAGAGTGCGATGTTTGCCAGAGGAACAAGGGGGAGATGAACCATCTAGCAGGACTATTGCAACCTCTACCCATTTCGAAGGGGAAATGGGAGTGTATTTCGATGGACTTCATCACAGGGTTGCCCATGGCACAGGGCAAGGACTGCATCTTTGTTGTCATTGATCCGCTGACAAAGTACCACACTTTTTCGCCATATCCGCACACTACACAGCAACGCAGGTGGCCGAGTTGTTCTTCAGAGAGATTTTCAGGTTACATGGTCTTTCCAAGACCATCACCAGTGACAAGGACAGCCGTTTCATGGGCGGATTTTGGCAGGAGCTTTTTCAGTTGGTGGGGACAGAGTTGACACCAAGTACCAGTTATCACCCACAGACGGACGGGCAAACAGAGATAGTTAACAAGTGGTTGGAGGGCTACTTGCGTAACTATGTCAACGGGCAACAGCGAGCATGGCTGAAGTGGCTGCATCTGGGGGAGTACTGCTACAACACTACACATCACATATCCATTGGTATGTCACCATTTTATGCTTTGTATGGATATCATCCCTTATCTTTTGCTGACATGATGTTTGGTGCTAGCAAGGCTCCGAGAGCCAAGATTTGGATCCAAGAGAGTCAGGATATTCTTCGAGCTCTCAAGGATAACATGGCTACAGCACAGAACCAGCAAAAGCTGTATGCTGACAGGGGTCGGGTGGAGAGATAGTTTGAGGTAGGGGACTTGGTCTACCTACGATTACAGCTATACCAACAGTCGTCACTGAAGCGGAAGGGGGCTGAGAAGCTCAAGCCCCGCTTTTATGGGCCATACAGGATGATACGCAGGATTGGACAAGTTGCGTATGAGTTGGAGCTGCCCCAAGGCAACAAGATTCATAACGTTTTTCATGTATCATGCCTGAAGAAGGCATTGGGGCAGCATGTGACAATGACAGATGAGCTACCACCCACGGATGATGAGGGGCATTTGATATTGCAGCCAAAGGCTATTATTGATACCAAGGAGAGGCAGCGACGGAACAGGATAATCCAAGAATTCTTGGTGAGGTGGAAGAATTTGCCAAATGAGGATGCCACTTGGGAGAGTGAGAAAATTTTGCAGCATCCATCACTTACTCATTCCATTACTCAGTATAATAAAATGGCTTAGCATTTCTCTTTGCATTTCTCGAGTTTCTGCTTATATTTCATGTTTACATTATTACATGTTGCACCACTGTTATTTTTATCATTTTGAGCTTCCCAGTTATTATATCATTTGTGCGTATTTGGTTGGAGTTTACTAGGGTTTTAGGGAATATCTCTGAAACGGGATATTACATCATGACATGGGAAGAAGAAAGTTTGTCTGGTAGAAATCCTATTGATTACAAAGAATTGGAAGCTCTTAAGAAAACCTCATTGATACTTAAAGAAGCAGAGGCCATCATCGAGTGGGATCATCATAGTCAATGAAGAAAACATCTATCGAGGAAGGATATGAAACATCCTCGAGTTTCTCTGATAGAATTCTCATCAAAGGATTTACAGATGTAGAAAGGAAGCAAAGGTTTTCAACAAGAGTTCCAACTAGTGGGATTCAAGAAATGATGACATAATGACATAACAGGGAAGCGACTCTGGAGGATAAAGTCCTTTCGAATGAAGTTGCTACAAGAAGTCTGGATGACCGAAAGAAAGATGAGGTATGTATGCTCACACAAATTATTATGAAAGTCATGTCATATAATATGGATCACTATTTCCATCCTAGGAAACATGATCAAGGAAAGAAAGGATCTCCTCCTCTGAAGGATTACAGCAAAGCATAAGTCGCACTAGATGAAATCAACATAATATATTCTCATATGAATCATCAGGAAGTTGTCTACAAAGGAGCTCTGATTGGAAGCTCTTGGGAATGAAGTGTGTGAGAAAAGAAAGGAAGACATCGGGATAATATGCAACAAAGGAACAAGGCATCCGAAGTTCAAGAGGATTAGACTAGAATATCTCCCAAAAAGATATGGAGACGCTGATGAAAGTCAACAAAAGATAGAGACCCTTGACAACAGACATCAGTGGGAGATGTGTCAATCTGCATGCAGGATGTTGATACTTGTAGGAAGATGTTATGGTGAAAGATCATCACAAAGGTAATTCTGATTTGGAATAATTGATTATTTTTTAAACTAACATTTGGTTGGCCTTATGTAGAATTGTCTAAGGGAAGGTCTGTGAATGACTTCCAAACAAACCATATAGAAAGATGTAATGTCCTTCCGAAAATATGTCATGAAAACAAAATGACATAAAGCAAAGCTAGATGGAAAATCTGATGGATCACTTTCTGATGGGACATGACTGATTTATGAACAAAAGTGACAAATGATCTGTACCCTATATAGAAGTTCCCAAAGGATGAAGACTCCTTAGCAAAGAAGAAATTCATGACATGGAAGGAAGGAGCTCTTCATGCAACTGATTGTTTTAGGATCTCCACATGAAGAGCTGGGATAGGTCCTTGGTTAAGAGGTAGCTTGAGAAGAAGTTTCTTACTTGGAAGAAACTTGGAAATTCCTAAGCAAGGAGCTTAGATACATTCCTCTGTGATAGGAATGAGTACATTCCTTTAATGGAATAAAACCTCCTAGTATAAAAAGGAGTGATAGACATGTTGTTCTGATCTTCACCTGGGAAGACAGGATGGAGGATTGTGTAATCATTTGGCATCTGATGCTCTTAGGGGATGAGATAGGGTATCCCATGAAAGAGTAGTCATGGAGGACAGATATTCTTTGTGGGACTGGGGACTCCAAGAAAAGAATAGTCCTTATGGAGCATATCTTGAGTGAACTCGAGTGTGGTATGTTCCTAGAGAGACAATGATGAGTATGTCTATAAATTATTGGTCTCACCAAAATTATGCTCTGATCTTGTGGAGAGATAGAGTTGTTAGCCAAGGCCTTGCTATATAACAATGTTGGTTGATATGATGCTATACAAATGAGTTACAAGTCCGAATTCTTCTTATGAGAGATTCTTCAGATTGAGAAAGTCCAAGTACCATTATGAATACCTCCCTAGTTAAGAGGGAGTGTTGAAAAGTGTAACTAGGTTCGGTCTTCATAATGACATGTAATTATGAATTTATGTAATGAGATGTAAATAAGAAAAATTATTGTATTGACTTGCTTCATGGGTTTCATGAGCAAGGGATTTTTGTTTTTGAGTCAAGACTCCCATTGAGAGTCTTTAGGATTTATTTGTCATCTAGTCATAAAATATAAGAGTCATTTTCATGCAAATGAAGTCATGTTACACTTTGTAAAAGGTCAATATTGTCTATGTAAAGTATCCTCCAAGAACTTGTCACCAAACCTCTTCAAGTCGGCCTACAAATGATAGAGAAGTTGCTAGAACAAGTCAGCCTAACTCCAACTGTCAAGTTGGCCTAAAGGCTCAGTGAGAAGGTGTATAAACAGAGGAACTCGACCTCATTTGGAAGGATAGAATTCAGACAAGCAATTCAATCTCATTTCGGCCTAAGAGAAGAGCGAAGAAAGGTGCAGAAGGAAGTGCAAAGTAATGCAGTAAAAAGGGTTTTCCTCTAGGGTTACGAAAGTCACTCCTTTAGGGCAGCGAAGAAGGATCTTTTGGGGCAGCGAAGAAGGAATCTTTTGGATCAGCGAAGGAGGCAAAAGATAGCATTCTTCTAGGCAGACAAAGAAGGATTCTTCTAGAACATGCGAAGTAGGGTTTCTTCTGGGAAGGTATCTCTGGGGTAGAAAAAGAAGACTCTTCTAAGTAGAGACCGAGTTTCTCTCTAGAAGACCTAGAGACCAAGATTCTCTAGGGAAGTTGTGAAGGTGCAGTAGAAAATATAGAGACCAAGTTTCTCTAGAAGGAGCCGAGGAAAAGCAGTTCAAGATCTAGAAGAGAGCCGAAGGAAGGAAGAAGCAGATCATGAAGGTTAGTGACAAAGTTCTCGTAAGGATACTAGAGTCAAGAGTTTGTGTCAAGGTATTGGTACTTATCAATTGAAGATCTAGAAGAAGAATTTTGATCGGGTTTTCCTCTCAAGAGGTGAGAGGTTTTGGCCTTGGTTGAAGAAGCCTACATATTGTGTCACTTGTCTTTATTTATTTTGGTAATTGTCTTGGTGAAGAGAACACATTAATAAACTAACGAACAAAAGATTATAAGATAAGAAGTAAAAGTGTATCACAAGAAATTACCAAGCAGAGAAAGTTTTAACATTGAAATGCCCTAGATTTCTCAACAATATTTGCACAGCTTCTTGCGTAACACATGGTTCATGCAAGATTGGAAGGTAATCAGTGCGTTAGTTAACCCAAAGGGCATAATGACACCTGAAGGTTGTCTTCGGAATATCCTGCTCGCTCACTCGAATTTGGTGGTACCCCAAGCGCAAGTCTATCTTGGTGAAGAATTTGGCCCCTTTGAGTTCATCCATTACCTCGTTTATACGTGGGATCAAGAAATGGTTCTTTAGGTTCCTCTTGTTTAGAGCTTTGTAGTCAATACACATATGGAGGATCCCGTCCTTCTTCACCAACATCACCGAAGAGGCAAAAGGACTAGAACGGAGCCTGATGAGCCCCTTCTCAACAACTCTTTATAGCCCGCTCAATCTCATCCTGATAGGGCCTTGGGATGCTTGTAAGGGGTATTGATAACTGCATGAACTCCCTCTTCCAACTCAATGGTGTGCTCAAATCCCCTGTCTAGTGGTCATCCTAGAGGAATATCTCCAAAAATTAGGGTTGAGTCTCCATCTCTATGATGCTGAGCTCCACTACCCACTCTATATCTACTTGTCAGAGATCAACCTCCATACGATGTGTTGATACTATCAACGGTGGGTATGAATGCATCCCCTTCGACACCACCAGTTTCTCATCTAGCCCTATGAATTCCATCTCCAGCTTCCTCCAATTAGTAGTGACTCGTCCCAAGGAATAGAGCCACTGGACAACCATCACCATATTGGTGTCCAGAACATCAACCATAATGAAGTGATCCATCACAGAATAATTTCCCATAGTGTGAATTTCTCCAAGGGGTGCATATTCCCTCTTGGAGTGGTCCCCACTACCCACTTGTATTTTGATTTGCCTCCTTTTTCCTATGTTTGAGCCTCCCTTACTCAAAATTGCAAGGTGGGGTCCGCCTAATCCACTTTTCATAAGTCCATCATGTCAAAATACCAAAAGTGTGCAAAAATGTATTTACTTAGCAGAATTGCTAAGTGGGAACATCACATCTTCACACTGATATTGGAGACCTTTCAGGATTTGGATAATAATGAGAGCCCTACCTTTGGAAAGAGACTAGAGATTCTAGAGTCATAGCCTTGGTTAGATCTCATGACCTCATGATTGAGCTGGACTGTGACGACTTGATCCTGCAAATGTTCCAATGCTTCTTCAGCATTAGGGAACATCATCCTGACATAGTCATAACACACATGCAATCTATTTTGTCCTCATGTATGAGAGGCCATGATGCCATTTGCAGGAGGTTGCGGTCTAGATTGTTTGCCATTTGGAGGAGAGAACAATTGGCCTCACCTACTGCTTATGAACTATCCGAAAGTTTGCTTAAGCAAAACATTGGTTTGTTAAAGAGACGATTGACCCAGGAGGAGTTGCGAAGGATCAGCAGTGACCAACCATGCAGCAAGAATGAGCTGAGGAGGAAGGGGCTTTGCTTCATTTGCAAGGAACCTTAGGGACATCACTGTTGGTTTTTGTAGCATTGGATGGTGTTCTAGTCCCTACAGTTGTTAGAGAGGCTAAGAAACTCTAGGACTCCATAACCCAAAAAAGGTTTCATGAAAAACGACCTAGATGTTAGGATATTCCGACACATAGGAATAGTTAAGTTCAACTTGGTCTAGTATAAAGTTAGGTTAGAGTTAGGTAAAGTGTGTTTCTTTACCGTTGTACATTTTGTAACTTACAATCCGACGGTCACGATATGTAGTGATCCGACGGTTCATTCTCTCCTCGGTATTACCGACACTTGATCCGGGGCTTGACACCCGATTGGTCCATGAATTCTATTTAAAGCGCATGGAGGGTCATTTGTAGGTTAACCGTGCATGAGAGAAGCTTATGTAAATTTTCATTCTTTTATTAATAAATTGCCTGTAGTAGCCACGTTGGCGCAGGCCGTGGACTGTTTCCCTCTCTGAAAGTTTTAACCACGTCAAAATACTGGTGTATTGATCTGTGATCTGTTTGTGAGCGGTTTCCTTCTGGTGTTCTGTCTGAGGAACTTACCCTGTAAATTCCTACATGGTATCAGAGCTATTTGGGGGCCGCGTCCGTTGGTGATCCAAATCTGAAGCCGGTAGAACTGCATGCGGCTTTCGTTTCCTAGATCTACTGTTTCTGACTGCTTTCGGGCCGAGAGGACTGCTCTGTTGTGTTCGGAGCATCTGTTCCAGTGATGAACCCCTTTCGTTTCACGCGAAAAGGTTTCCGGTAGCCCTATCTGCGTCATTTTTAAGATCTGGAGGTATACAGTCTTTATTTTGCAGTTTACTGTTATTTTCTCTCTGCTTATTTCGGTTTCGGTTTATTTAGTTTTTTTTAACCGGATCTATACCCTTCATTTCTGCGTATGCTCTGCACTGCCGACTGTGTGATCTGGGGCCAATCAGAAACAGAAATGAAGGATTTTTTCTCATGCGTTATGCTCTTTTTCCCTGCACCTTAGTGTGATCTCGGAAAATAAGAAACATTGAGAAAAATATTTAGTTTTTCGGCTAAAGCTAATTTTTTTTAAATATTTAGTTTTTTGGGGTAAAGCTAACTTCGAGCCATAAGGTTCGTTTTTCTTTGCATGTCCGTGTTGGGTTTTGTGTTTTGTGTTTTGTAGGGAAAAAGAGGTTTCTCAAGGCAAGCACGCAACCCAAAGCCTCCCCCCCCCCTCTCTCTCTCTCTCTCTCAAATTTTTTGTATAGCTCAATTGGTTCAAAGCTATTTTAAGAGAGTAGAGGTCTTGGATTCAAATCTCCATTTTGTGGGGGCGTTTTTTTTCATTCCCGCACATTCGCGCACTTTGCCGGCAACTTCAACAATTTGTTTTCAAAAAAGCCATAACTTCTTCATCCGGAAGCCTTTTTCAGAGCCGTTTTTTTTTAAACAGCCTAATTTTTTGAGATCTATCCATTGGAACACTTACTTTAAGCATCTTTAGCTTCAGGTTTTTTTTAAATGGAAAGTCCATGCCAAGTCATTCTTGACAGCACTAACTACTTCCAATGGGTATCCTACATGGAAGATTTACTTAGAAGTAAAGGTCTCTACAGAATAGCCACGGCCAAGAGAAGAAACCAAAAGATGAAGACAAGGTTGCAAAATGGGAAAATAGACAAGATCAAGCACGTGGTTTGATAGGGATGTCTATTTCTCCTGATCTTAGATTCCATATTGCAGAACTTGATACTCCTCATGAAGCATTGGAACAAATCACTAAAGTTTTTGGGATTAAAAATGAAATTAGAGCCCATCAACTTGAAAATGAGTTGCTTACATTGGATCCTAATAATTTTTCTTGCATTGAAGATTTCTTGTGCAAATTCAAGACCCTTAGATATCTTTTGGAAAGTGTTAAGGTTAAGAAAGCAGATAGTAGCCTTATTTATTCCATCCTTACTAAGTTGGGACCAGCCTACTCTGTATTTGTTTCCACCTTCCATTCTACAAGGGAAGCTTTCATTTGTCAAGGAACAGACTACAAGGCCTCTTCCTTTGACTCTTTTTGTGATTCTTTAATAAGAGAACAAGAAAAACTCTTACATCTTGGTCTTCTTCATCTTGGAAACTCTTCCAAGAAAACGTTAGCCGCCCAGCAGCAACCAAATTTAAAGAATCCTAAGAAGTCATATCCCAAAAAGAATGGTCCTAAACCAAACAAGGGTCCTAAGCAAACTCAGCCTCAAAATGAAAGATCATTTCAGCAAAATGATAAGACCAATAAAAACAAATGAAAGAAGACTGATAGACATTGTAACTTTTGTAATCGAGATGGCCACTTAGAATCTAAATGCTTTAAGAAGATGGAAGCCTTGGAAGCCGCAATGAAGAAACATAACATCCATGTGGAGCATTCTTCTACTTCAACTTCAACTTCATCTTCGGGAATGGCACTTTCTGCATGTCGTTGTCAATCATCTCAGTCTGGTTATGCATTAAATGTATCTTCTTCTTCTCATTCTCATGAGTGGCTCATTGATTCTGGAGCCTCTTATCACATGGCCAAAAACAAAGCCATGTTTTCTTCTTTAAATGATTGTAACACCAAAAATATATATGTGGTGATGATAGATCTCTTAATGTTGTAGGGACTGGAACTGTTCATCTAGACAATGGTCAGTTTAATGATGTATTATGTGTTCCAACCTTATCCAGCAACCTTCTATCTGTATATCAGATAACTCATTCAGGTGAAGGTAAAATTGTTGAATTTTCACCTCATGATGTTGTAATCAAGGATCTAAGAGATCCTAAACAGATTCTAGCTACTGTATTGCTGATGATTCCACAAGGTTGTATAAGTTTCACAACTTTGGGTCATCAAATCTTCCCTCAGTATTTGTTGCTC